>VUQG01019010.1:182960-206666 GCA_015106755.1 Etia nguti
AGATAGATAGACAGATAGATAGATAGATGACAGATAGACAGATAGATAGATAGATAGATAGATAGATAGATAGATAGATAGATAGATAGATAGATAGATACTACATTAAATACCATGCTCCAGCTGTAGCCTCCCACAAGATAAATGCTGTCATCCAAAACGGCACAGCCTGGACCGCTGCGACCCTCCAGGATGGGTGTCTGAAGGATATTCCACTGGTCAGCTTTTGGGTCATAACACTCAACCAACATCACATCTAGATGGGAGAAACCTACATGAGAGATAAGATAAGATAAGATAAGATAAGATAAGATAAGATAAGATAAGATAAGATACCCTGTCATCATAGGTTTAGGTTACAGTAGCTTTTTAAAGAGGTAGGGTGAAAAAAGTCTGCAGATGTTAGAAATAATAGGCAAGTGTTTATTTTCACCAAAAGTTAAACAAAATCTAAAAGGAACAGAAATCCAAAGAAAAGCACAAATGCACAGTGACACAGAGAGCAGGACACGCGGTGAACATGGGAGCATAACTTATTCCACGCCCTTAAGGACTTTCTATCTATCACACAGAATCACAATCCAATGGATTCATCAGGTTCAAGTGTCTTGCCCAAAGACACTCAGGCATGCACACTGCAGGAGCCGGAGATTAAACAACCAACCATTTGATTAAAAGACAACCCACTCCACCTCCTGAGCCACAATCACCCCGTTCCAACTAGCGAGCCAACAAAGAAAGAAAACAATATATCAAAGAAAAACAGGAAATAACCCAAAAGGCAAATAACTAACACCAACACAAGAAGACTTACACCGAATGTGATAACAGAGGCAGAGGAACACAGAAGGCACTCAACACAAGACAGAAGGAAGCAAAGACAGGCAGCTACGGTGGCCGCTTTACGACAAACATGTTTTAGCCAGGAGAGATCAAAAACATTAAATTTAGACTGTACCCTATAACAGCTGTGGCTGGCCACCATGTTTGTATTACTGGTTTTGCACACACTATATTTTAATGTATTTTAATAATATCAGTGCTTACATTAAATATTTCAGGATATTTTAGCTACCATTCACCATTCACCTAGCTAGCAAAGTAACTCTTTTAGCTATCTGGGTAGGCTATCAGTCTGATATTAACCTCAGCTGGCATATTGACGGCTGAGAAGCCGATTTACTCTGGATGAGGCTGTAAAACTTTATGAAAGGAGTCCGATACAAGTCGATGAGTCAGTGAAGCTCACTTTTAACCGAAGACAGTGATAGTGAGGTGAGCTGCTGAGGATATCCTGGACTCTTCTTGTCAGTAAGAGCAGTTTTTTGCTGCTGTTAGCTGCCGTTAGCCTCTGTTACCCACTGTTAACAGCCGTTAAGTGAAATTTTCTGTGAAATGTGTCTAACATTGCTCTACACATTTGAATTAAATTGAATTTTAGATTTTAGGATCGCACGTCTAATGTGTTGACAGTAAGTAATTGCGATATTATCAGGAATAAATGCATTCAAGATGGCGAAGCAACATGGCGGAGTCCACAAACTGGCGCTGGCTCCTGTGTACTTCTAATAGATTATTTCTAAGTTTCTTAAAGTGCATGAGTTTGTTGTATTAATTAAATAATCTGCTAATTACACATTAATCTATCTAATTAGTGTGTAATATTAATGTTGTACTCATAATCTAATTTATGAGTACAACATTATTTTTTTATTAAATAAACTCATAAAACTCAGCACCCTTAACAATAACAAAAAACTAAAACTCACCATCACATCACAAAAAGAAAACTAGACAGAAAACGCTAGAGTCAAACATTCCTGTGGACCAATCAGGTTTCAGACAGTTTTGGTTTCATGTGCTTGCGCTGCAGTACCACTGTAAATGAAATCCACACAAACCAGCACGTGACTGCACTGACACAAGGCTGGTTAACAACATGACGGCAGATGTGTGCCATATTGAAACTACCCCTCTGTGCTCTTACAGGAATCACCGCTGAAAAAATATTATTTCGTTAAAAAGGTTTGAATTTTAAAGAAAAAAAGAGCGCGCTCTATATCCTACAAAATCAGACAAATCTTTTCTTATTTTTTCCTGCTGGGGAGATGGTCCAGTGTAACTCCGTTCCTCCTTTTTCTTGAAACTATTCATTCATTCATTCAATTTATTCCATCCTATAGCCTATCCCAGCTGACCCAAAGTAAAAATAAATGACAACTAAATCCTGCCATTACAACAGTGAGCATAACTTAGGCAAACAGAACTATATTAAACCTTAAAAAAAACATTAATGTAGTTAAAATAAAGTTTTGATTTAGAGAAGCAACGCCTTGACAAAAAGCTGATTTTATTACAGTCCCTCACTATGTGGCATGGCATTATGTCCTTTCCTTTACTAAAGGATGGTTCAGTTTATCCTGTGCTAAAGGAGGTAATAAAGGAAGCTTTGAAGCATTTTTATTTAGTATTTACAGAATTTGAACAATTTGATATTTGACCGCAGCCATTCTCTTTCTCAACACAAACCTTTAGGCTTATTTTGCTTCTCATGGTTTGAATGCTTATTCTGTTCTCTCCAGTGTGTCCAGTATGTTCCTTGTGTCCAGCTGATGGGTTTCCCCTTTAGTTAAACTCTTGCAGACATAGTACTTTTTTGTTTATTTGCTGATAGAGACAAATTTTTGTTGTTCCTCCGTCTGCCGCATTCGGTTCCACCTCCCTCACAGTTTCACTACATCTCAAGGTTTTCTTCTTCACCACCAACTCACAGACACAAACCAGCGAGACAGACGTCGATGTGCACAGATTCGCTCCCACGGTGAGCGTGAGGAAACACAAGTTTGGATATGGACACAGTCACACTCAGAGGCACGTGCAGGTTTTTTATAAGCTAAATTTGCAGCAGTGAAGAGTCAACCGAACACATCTGTTTAACAGTGTTTTAACGAAAGAGCGTAGCAAAAGAGAGGATTCAAAGAGAGACAAGCTGAGCGTGTCATAATTCCCATGACAACATTCAGTTTTCCTGAACAAATGCAAATGAACAGCACACGTTTTTGTTCTTTTTCACATTTTGTGCTATGAATACTACAGAGTGCGAGAAATGGAGGCTACAGTGTTGCACAGGGTAATTAAGGTCACTGCCCGCTCACAATGGCAACATGATTTTCACACGTACTTTTCAAAAAAGTATCAATCTTGACCTGCTTTCTGTTCGTTGTCTGAAAAGCTCGAGTGCTTACCTTTCAAATGGTTTCCACCAATAGCATACAGGCGGTCATTCATCCCAGCCAGAGCATGAATGGCACGCTTTGTGTTCATATCTTGTTTCCTCGCCCACACATCCATTATAGGGTCGTAGCAGTAAAGCCAGGAGACATACTCGCCATTGTGCACGCCTCCTGCAACAGGTAAACACAGCAGTGTGTCATTAATACTCTGTGGAGCTACAGCACGCAGCACGTGGACATACTGGATCCAAATGTAGTACTATCCCCGGATATACAGTAAATAACTGAAAAAAAAAACATTTTTGGCTCTTCAAGAAAACTTTGGTGAGAGTCAGTTTGTAAAAGAGGAGGGTTTCACTTCAAGATTTTCCTGCAGGGAGGTGATGAGTGGCTCACTGACGTGTAACTAAAAAGAATTATACAAGCCAGGGTTATATGGAAATATAATATATCTAATAAAAAGCATTACAAATTTGAACTGTTTCTGTTGTAATTTCTTTGAAGAAGAACTGATTTATGCATTCAAGCCTCTTTACAGGGCTTCAGAAATTCTGCTACTTAGATGAAAATATCTCCAGAGGGAGTCTGAGGTGATATTGGATGGTGATCTGGCACTGTGCTGTTACAAAGAAGAGGTTCTCTCTCTCTCTTTCTTTTTTTAGCTCAAGTCTACTTTAGCCACTATAAGCTTACCTCAAGCTCCAACTGAACTGCTGGCAGTTTTGACAAAGATGAACAATCAGTCCTGATGCATTGATTTAAATCATTTTTGTGGAGTGGAGTTGGTTTTTCTTTGTGGTATAATGGCTACTGTTATTGTAACAGCTCTTGAGCTTTTCTATTTAAAAACATGCAAATTAAATGGATGTGTTTACCTCTCTGTGCTATAAACACAATGTGCCTTTTTGTACAGTTCCCTATATGTAACACGCCTTTTTGCATAATAATAAGGCGTAATAATAATAATACATGCGACTCATGGACAGCTCCTCTAACTGACCTGATATGTAGATCTTGCCATTGTGCACCGCTCCCGCATGGGCAGCCAGAGGCTGTGGCAGAGACGACACGTAGTTCCACTCATTTGTCTCCAGGTTGTAGGATTCCACGCTGGAGAGGTAGCCCGCCTCGTTCCTGCCACCAATCACGTACAGGTGCTTATCCAGGCGACAGGCAAAGAAGCTGGCTCTCCTGAGGAGGACGCATTAACCAGACACCATCATTAAACTTATGATGAGAATCACTGTTGTTGTTTTTTGTTTTTTTTCCAGTTTCTGTCTAAGGTGCAAATCATTCTTAAAAAAAACATCACAAGACAAGAGATAAGTTAAGCATGTACATGCATCTAGGCTGTGAGCATCTGTTTTCATGCCTGTGAAATGGGCTCTGCATGATGTAATACCTTGTAAAAGGATTTTGAACCAAAAAAATGGCACATAGGTCTGTTTACAGCCCAATGAGCATTACTTTATTCTTCTGTTGGCTGGCTTTGTACACTTAGGTAAGAGTAGCAGCATTTTTTTTTTAATCTTATGTTGATGTTTATATTTTTAGGTTTTCTAAACACCATTTCCCAAGAGAACTACACATCTGCTATCACACCTGAACAGAAGACTTGTGAAGTTGTTGGATCTCACAAATTACAACTAGAATCCAAGTAGTATCTTCATGAATGCTGTAGTTTTTTCTTTTTGCTAAAAAACCAAAACTTGTGAACTTCACTAAGGTCACAAAGGTGTCTGTTTCTTATTAGTTGATGTAATGAGTGGTGATATCCTGAGAAATATATAAAACACAGCAATGAGAGACATATGAGAGAAAGTGGGTTACTGAAACTGAGTAAACAGAGGCTAGTACTGATGTCAACATTTCTGAAAGGACAAAAAAAGCCTCACCTCTCCTGCATTGGAGGCAACTGTATCCAACTGTTGAATCTGGGATCGTAGCGGCTGACAAAATTAGTGCTGTGCTTTCCTGCAAAACAGAACATTACAATTCAAATAACTTGGCTCAAAATAAAGCTTCTTTATACTGTACAGTTTAGACATGCTAATGTAATGATCAGTTCTTATTGGCCACATCTTTTCTAATGTTGTTTGTTGTGTACCAATAAAATTCACAAATGCGACTCTCCCCAGTCTTCATTAATCACCACCCACACATGATGATTTGCCTTTTTGCTGCTGTTTGAGCTAACAAGAGCTGACTGAAGTCATGTTTTCTAAGCACAGAGAGATCAGCTCTTGGTAATGTTGTGTTCAAAAGACTGCAAGTCGTCTCTCATGATGTGTATTTGTAGTAAGCTGATTCTTACTCTCAAAACTGAATAAACAACTAATTTCACTAAGTGCACTGTACGTCTGCCTCGCTGTTGTATTATTGTGATAGCTGGTGAAAGAACAAAAAGGCAGAGTAAGAATCTTTGATCGTTTACAGTCTTTGTTTCTTACTATGGCACTGTGTTGCCACCTTTTTGCAAAAAGCCCTCTTAACACTTCTACATCGCAAATATTTCATCGTAAACAACAGTAATTTCTCTGTGCCAATTATTGACAAGTGTTGACTGGAGTGTTGTTTGTCCACTCAGAGCTGATCTGGCTGCAGGATGAGTGTTTCAAACCATCTGAAAGTGTTACATTAACTTGATGGGTTTGAACTTACATAAACTCCAGATTAAGTGAACAGTGAAAAATTTGCTGTTTGAAATCAGTGGAAAGCAGCGACTGTACCGTTGGGGTTCCACTGGTCCTCTCCGCCTAGCAGCAGCAGGAAGTTCTCCACCTCCACCACGCAGTGATGTGCGCTGTTGTAAGGCATTACTAGGTGACAGACAAAAACCGAAGTCAGTTTTAAAAACACGTGGAGAGAAATTTGTACAAAAACAGTACCCCGTGAGTGTGCCCTGCCTGTTAGAGGTGTACTGTGTTGGTGGACTCAAAAATTTACTGTGGTTAGCAATTACTTTGTATCATTAAATGTGAGAATAAAAAACAGGCCAGTAAACTTTTCTGTTCAGGACACATTGCAGTCTAGAAAGCACTAAACATAACTCTCACATTTAATATAACTGTCAGGTCATTTAAAATAAGAACCATGTAACAGTAACAGTTATCCCATTGAACCACAAATGAAAAAAGCCACTCTTTGCAGCATCTGGATAACTTCATGACCTCTTTTGCCTCAAAATCATATAGAAAATAGATTCACGTGTAACTTTTCATATCAGAATCAACACAGCCGTCAATTGACCGGCGACCTGATCAAGCTGTACACCGCTTCTTGTCCAGTAACAGCTGGGATGGGCTACAGCCCAACCACAACCCTCAATTTGATAAGAATAAGAAAATGGATGGATGGATGGTTGGAGCATTAACACATCTGGTGTAACTCTGTTTGCACTCTTGTACTAAAAGGGGGAAATTAAATAGCATCTACATCCTCCTTAAATAAATTCAGTTAATTCTTAAATGTTGTAGGCTTATGTCTCCACTACAACTGCAGGTCAAGCCTTACAACCAATCCCTGTTACTGTCCGAAACACTGACCAAAGATTTTTATTGAACATCTAAGAAGTATTATGTTAACTTTTGAATAAGAAATAATCAATGTGGTAAATGTTCTGTAATTTGACAGGAGTGGTCAGAGTAAATTTCACACAGACTGTTTGTCAGTCTTTGTTTGGAGCAAAATACAAGAAAACACAAACTGAAGTTAAAAAAAAAAAAAAAAGATCTGGATGGAGAGCTGGTGAGCAAAGGAAGTTGCTTTGGATTACTTTCTATAAACTTGCAATTACAGACAGGCTAATATATGATTTTTAAGATCGATACTAATACCGATATTTAGTGATTTTAAAATTCCAATATACTGATATATTGACCGGCATTTTTTTTCAGACATATAAAACCTAAACAGAATTCCCTAAAATAATTTTTAGTGTGGCTCTTTATTTACTTTTTCATGCTTTGCCCAGCTCTCCTCAGATCAGCTAGTTGTTGTGTTTCTGACTTTCCAAACAGGTGTTGCCCACAGGGTGTTTCTCTCTTCTCTTCTTTACTTTTTTAAAATAATTTCTATTTATTGGCGATTATAAATGCAACTATTAGGACAACTGCCAATAGTTAATACTGGCTGATAATACTGACCTGCTGATAAATCAGTCAGGCTTCAGTTGCAGTATAATGCACTGGTTGTGGCGGAGAATGTGCTCTTGAAGTGCCCTTTAATATGCTATTTTCTCTACACATGAGATAAAATTTTAAATTATTTCATAAAATTCAATGAATATATATTATTATATATAATCTGAGATTTTTTTTTTGTTCTGTATTCTCTGGACCATCCATCTACAGGAATGTGACTTACACAAAGAGTCTTAAACAGAAAGATTTTTTTTTAAGAAAAGCACAATCAGTTATTTCAAACAACAATGCCATAAAAACCTCCAGCATTTTAAAGGAAAGGTGAAAAAAAAGTATTTAGAAGCAGAAAACTGAATGTCATTGGTTTTGAAATGTGATGGACATTTTTTAACATTCTGTAGATAAAATAATTTAGTTGATTGAGAAAGTAATTGACAGATTGCTTAACAATCAGATAACTATTACTTGTCACCCTGCATTTATTTAACTGGACAGGTCGCCAGGTTTCTATTTTGGGAACTCACCTCATAGCTAGAAACTAGCTTAGCAACACTGTCTGATAGGCACAATGTTGGGTGGATGATACCCCTTGTCGTGTGTTTGCACAGTATAGCATAAACAGCCCAGAGCTGAAGCAGGACCCCTCATGGAGGATTTTCCCTTGTGTATGTTTTCGTGCTCCCCTTCTCTCCTTCATCTTCTTTTGCTAAAGTGACCCCATTGAGATGTAGAGAAATGGTCTTAGGTGACAGTCATAATGAACATGATCATGTTCACTCAATAAATCTCAGGCCCGGTGCTTTTTGAGCACAAATCAGTGAAATGTTAAAGCCCACCTGTCTGTCTCCATCAGTCATTTCCACTGTCACCTCCCCACCGTCTGATGGATCACAGTTGCTGCAAAATTAGACAGCCTTGAATCTCATTTCTTTCCAATTGGCCTCTCTCTGCAATCTCACTCTAGCTGGCTGACATGTGCCGGTCCTCTATGGGAGGGAAGTCTCAGATAGGAACTAATACTACATATACTAAACACAGCTTTATCTCAAACGAGGGGATTAGGTTGCCTGCCTCCAGTGCACCTCAAAGACGAGTGCCATACGACTGCCAAATTCCCTTACATGCTATTTACATTATCATTCAGTCAGCAGTATATAGGACATGGATGGGCGGCTTTTTATTTGATGTCTAGTGACTTGTACTCATACTAAAAATCATCTCGTACCCATGTGAGAAGAAGATTATTGCTTTACAGTATGTCACAGACCACACTATCTAGAGTACTGCGGTGGGTTTTGGGACATTTGGGATATACTGTAGGTGAACGGCGAGATAATTACAGTAGCAGGGTATAATAACTGGAATTACTATGCTAATCTTGTGCACTGAAAAATAAACGCATTAATTATTTTTCCTTCTACAGTATTTATACCTGAGAAAGTGAATCCGATTAACCTATTTGTCCCCTTTTCACCCAAATTGTCCACTAACCCAAGAGTGTGAACAGCCATAGGAGGGCAGGATGAGCACGTCCTCTATGACATGGACGCCATCACTCCGGTCTACAGTGAGCTCTAGGGCTCACTAGAGGGAGTCAGAAACCTCTGCATAGAGGCACAGTCAGGGTCGGTTGAATGACTCCACAGCTAATGCACCACTGCTGCTCCAGCTCTGATGTGCCTTTAACACCACTACAATTGCATCCCACTGAGCAGAATTCCTTTGTTCTAGGCCATGCTGCATGGACACCATACATGCAGCATGGAGATCCAGATTTTAATATTAGGCGGGTTTAAAGAAGAAGAAAAGAACAACCTAGCATTTTGGCTGAATCTGTGCCTGCCTTTGTCTTGCATTGGTCCACGCTGCTGTGGGTACACTAGATGGCAAACTTTACACTGGAATCACCGAGCAGTGTGTACATCAGACACACTGAAAGGGATCAGATTCTTCCCAAATTGTTTTGATGAATGTCTTAATCAAAGGCTGTCCCTCTCAGGTTTCGGCTCATTGAAAAGTTATGATTGAATGTTAATAATCTTCTATTCCACATCCATTGTGAGGAGGCTACATCAGATGGTCACTGATGTGTTAAGGGGATGATTTTGCAGTTTTGTCCTTCCACTTGGCCACGGACCATTTGAGTGTTAACTTTTTTAGTTCTGAGTGATGGAAATCCCTATTGACCTTTTGCCTGGTGCAGTTTGTACCAATGAGTGAGAGTTTAATGACAAAAAAACAACAACAACAACAACGTAAACAGCGAGCTTCAGGCTGTTGTGTATGCATGGCTCCTTCAGTTTAAAAAAAAAAAAAAAAAAAACCCTAATAGGTTTGGACAAACATGAGCTAAAACATCAGACTGCTGCCAGGAAATGTTATGATTTGAGCAGAGGAAGAAACCATGTCGGAGACTGCTGGTGATTTTAAGACCCGACAGCAAAAGCATAAAACCAGATTTATTCAGATTTGAACCATAAAGGGAGAACATAAACTCCACAGGGTCGAGCTGACAGAAAGCAGACCTATAGCTAATATATATGAATGGATAGGTGATCTTGAGATATGACTGCAACCAAAACACAGGACAAAAACTCAATATGTCCAGCAATGATGGGGCAAAGGAGAAACGCAGTCTCTCATTAGCTCTTTTTTTGACCTTTGCAATATGGCAACAATATAGTAGTGAGCCTTAAAAAGGTCAGGGAAGACAGAGAGAGAGAGAGAGAAGAGCATAGTGCACTCTACAGAGGAGAGTGCAGCAGGGATGTGTTTGAAATCTCACAAAGGCTTCCTGGGAAATTATCACAATTTGCCTTCATTATAATATTAAAAAACTAAGATAAAATGAGATAAAAATCTATTTTTATTTTTGTTTTCATTTTTGTCCATGTTACCTAAGAATGGTTGACATCAACATTAAAGCTGCAGTGTTCCACTAACCCCTCTGTGCTATTTATTCACCTTAAGTAAACCCAATATCAACAGCGACACCAGGTCAACAGACTAAACTGCCACGCCGTGTATTACCATGTGTGGGTTAATTCAATGTTATGAGCTGATCAATATGAACGAGTAATCAGGCTGCATTTAAAAGTAATTGGGAAAAGATGTCACTCCTTAACGTTCTGTCTCAGCCACAATAGATCATTAGATTCAAGTAAATCTCATCGTGCATCCTGCCAGCACATATCAGCAAAAAAACAAGGGAAAGCATGCATGACGCTCCACAGTGCTGTGAAGTCACGCTCTGATTAAAAACTTATATTAAAAGTGATAGTGATACATTATTACCTGAAGGATTTAGGGAACTCCTGTCCCTCGTTTTTGGTGAAAATTAACCCGTGTTAAAGTCATCCAAAGGAACAACTATTTCTCATCATAAAAGCCAGTAACACAGGACGCCTCAGGTAATAAATAAATAAATAAATGTAAAAAAAAAATTTTTTTAAATCACAGCCTTTCTACTCACTTGTGAGGATCTTCCACGTCTTTTTCTCATCGTCATAGTACTGGACCAAATTACTGGGGAGACGATCAGGTCCAGGAGGCAAACCACCCACCAGTAACAGCATCCTCTTATTGGAACGGATTCTGCAATGTCAAAAGTGTGGGTGTGCGGACAAGTGTTCAATAACATGGAATAAAAGACATATTAAGGCCCGGAATAAAACATGCAAACACAAAAACACAAGCACAGCTTCAACCTGACACCTTTAATTCCTTGATTTACTACGACGATATTAACAGAGCTTCCCTGGAGTATTTTTATTTTTCACTTTGCTGATGCTGATTGTATGAATGAATTAATCTGTGAATAAAATAAAGAATAAATGCACAGCTAGATGAATAACTGCTTCTTATCCAAATACTTCTACTAAACTCAAGATTGCTAATCAGGAAATATGCGACCACATTTATTGTGATTAATAAAAATTGCTCAATCGTTTTGATGTGTTATTGGATCGTTATTGCACTCTAAAGATATCTTTTCAATTAGCTGTGAAGCGAGGACAGTCCTGTAGGGTGCCATGCTGGAGGCTAAAAGCACAATTGAGTACATAAACCTGCCTATACAATGTCTCCATTTCATTGGCTACAGTGATTCATGTGACATGCCTTAGCCAATTGTTGGAAATTTCCTGCTGTTTGTATATGATATATATAACCTCAAAGCTGTGCACTTTACTGCACATCAATGACCATTATCTGGCTCCTAATGGATTTCAACACAAATCTACCAATTTATCACAATATGCAGTAAAACATTAAGAGTAGCTGGCCTTTAGATTCAGACACATTCACCTTTTTCCCTTTTCCATATTTTACTTTTTTATGCTTGGGTAAGTCACCGTCGCCTCGGTGTATTCTCCCTCATGCTGGCCCACTCAGAAGTGTTTTGGGGTTATTCATATGCAAATGAGCCCCTGGACATAGATAATGGTGATTAATTGAGGGAAGAGAAACAGTGGCATGTGAAACTAATTATGAGGATTCCTGAATCTTTGCTCGTTTAGGTCCATATGTGGGAACAGATATATTATTGGGATAATGTACAAGTAGGTACTTGTAGAATGGTTTTGTCCCGATTATTTCAGTAATTTCCAAATGTTGTCATAAAGTTTAGATTCTCTCATGCCACAATTTTGTTTTGTTTTTTTCCCCTCAGCTCACAAGTGTAGTGATAAAAAAAAAAAAACCCCTGAATATTCATACTATTGATAAAAAAAATGTCTCAGCTGTCCGACTGTGATCAGTTATGACCATAAGAGACAATAGCCATGTACTAACCAGCCCTAAAAGTGCAGATCAGGACAAACATGAAAGTAAGCCATGTTTTTGTGTGAATGAGACACGTGCATGCAACACGAATGTAAGCAGCATTGTCCAATTAGTGAAAAGGAATTCTAAACATCAAATCAAATTTTAAAAAAACAACATTTTGAATATATTATATTTGTCTTTATTGTAATATCAGTAACAGGGCATCTTTGTACCTTGATCATACGCATCTTGCAATTACCATTTAATTCTGGTCACAATTCAATTACAGCATTTCAAATTGTATTCATGAGGGTTGCTACAAATCAAATGCATAACCTTTATCTAGATTGTAGCAATCTTGTCTACACTGATTGGAGAGTAATTGCGCAGATGTGTGAGGAAATAAAGACTTGTTTTCTTTTGTAAAACAGGAGGGAACATTGTAATGATGGATACAGTGGAGCACAGAGTGCATCACGACCTCTGGCAGCAGGTATTATGTTGCAGGAGCACCAAAATCCTCATGAAGTAGTCCTGAAATGCCACACCGCCTACATGGTCTACACTGACCACCTACATGCTCTACACTAAACAGGCGGTGGGATCAATACATGAGCGAGTGCACAATGCTTGTGTCTGTAATTTGTTCAAATTTAACAAGTGGGAGGCATTTAATCACCCACTGCCCAGTCTCAAACAGCTCACTGTGGTGTGATTGTGTGAATTTATGTCTGAGTGTTTATCTGTCTCCTTCTCACCTGCTGGCCATGGTCTGCCTACAGTGCTGCCTGAAGGGCATCAGGTGGTAGTTCATGGCATCCAGGAGTAGTTTCTGGCACACAGGGTCACTCCTCATGAAGTCAACAGACTGAACTCTCTCCACCAACTCTGGGGCAGGTATAAGGGCAAAGCGTAGCCTCTTCATAAGGTCCGGTGCATAGTGCATGCGAGTCTCCCGGTCATGCTCCAGCCAGAGGACTGACATCTGGAAGAGAGCCAGCTCTGACTCCACTGGGGGTGGCAGAGCATCTAGCATGGCACACATCTCCTCAAAGTTCAACAGCAGAACGTCCTCCACCAGGTACTTGTTGGCCAGCTTCTTGGTCTCATCCAGTCCGTGGAGTGCAGCAATCTTGCAGATCTGCTTGTAGTTCTGCACAGAGATCTGGTCATTAAGGAACTGCACGCTAAGCTTGGTAATCTGGGGGATATTGAGGATCTTGCTGACTGATAGCACCTCTTCCACTGTGTCCAGGGAAAGAGTAACATTGGCAGTATACAGGTACTCCAGCACTAATCGTAGTCCAATGGAGGAGCAGCCCTGGAGCACTAGGTTATTTATGGGCCTGGCGCTGGTGGTCACCAGCTTGTCATCAGGAGAGGATGAGGGGGTCCCACTGCTGCCCTGGTCCCCTTTGCTTCCCTCATTGTTGATTACATTATGGGAGGAGAAGAGGGATCTGAAATACTGGGAGCAAGATGCCAACACAGCTTTGTGGCAGTGGAACTGCTGTCCCTGGGCAGTGAGAGTCACATCACAGAAAAGCTGTTTTCGCCACAAGAGATTGAGCCCATGCAGCAGGGTGTCACTGTGTGTTGGGTCAAAGGTGGATGTTCTATCACCCGATCTGGACATGACTTCCTGAATGTGAACGCCACCTAGGCAACAAATAAACCATGCAAGCCATTTACCTCAGGTCATTTATTTCCACAACACACGTTGCCTATACATCGCTATCAGTCAGCTATTACAGCAGAAAACGATTTCTCGAATAAGTTATTGAACAGATCGCCCGTCCATCCAGCGGGGAAGAGCCGTCATGCCACGCCAGCCGGCGACAATCTACATCCAGCACGGCTTCATTCGCCTTCAACTTTGAGCTCTGGTCGTAAAGCAACAAACAAAAACGCAGCAGTTCCCACAGCGTGCCACTCTTATTCATTCTTAACTCAAGAAGCGGATGGTTTAAATGGAGGCTGATGTTTGAAGGGCGCTGTCAAAACAAAAACAAAAAAAATCAAAAAAAAAAAAAAAATCGGAGGATACGGAGATGCTGCGGCGCTTTCCCCCCCTCGGTAACGCGGCTGAAGTTGTCGGATAAGGAAAAAAGAGACAGCCGCTACGGTGGACGGATAACATGCAGCATTCAGCCAACACTTATCCTTTCTCCTGCCTTGCTGCACACCCCCACAATGAGGACATTACACATCGCACAGATTTACGGAGTCATACAAAAGCAATTAGTTTGTCTCCGAGCCGTCAGCAGCGGTACGGGTGCGTTTTGCTTTTTTAGCCTACCTGAGTTAAGCGGACGTGAGTATCGACAAAATATTCACTGAAATGCAGCTTTCGCTAAAGTTAAATGGGATGTGCATATCTTTTTCATACTTAGACTGTTACAAAAGCTATTTCCATGTGCGTAATGTGTGTAAACTTGACACAAGCGTGCCGTAGCCGTTGTCGCCAGATTCTCTAAAAGCGCCTGTCACAACTAAATGATGTGAGCAGCTTGCCTGAGAAGGAGCCAAACTTACCTGACTTCAGCTCTTGACCAAAAAAAAGGAAAGTAAGCTTCGGGTTCCCAATAATCTCACTTGAATTTTCCTTTGTTCTCCTTTTAAGAAATGTCCTTTTTCCTTTAAAGTCTATGGCGTCTCAAAATAACCATTGATTCCAACTCATAAAGTCACTATTTCGGGTTATTTGTTGACGTTGATCATTTGTTCTTCTGAATTAACAAGAAGTGTGTGAGTGTGTGAGAGGGAGCTGTGCTTTCTGCAAGAGAAGAAGAAGAAGAAATATACGTGTGACAAATTATGCTACCAAGAAACAACACATCATTATCCTTGGGCCTGGGGCTCAGTGAGTCGTAACGAGAGTAATAGGAAATCCACGGTTGGGGAGAGAAACGGTCGTGCATGGCCGGTGGAGAGAGACCATGCAGGGGTATGGATGCTGGAGAGACTCGCAAAATTATGGCTCAAGGCTATTGTAAAAACTGTCGAGCGTAAATGACTGCGATTTCAAACATCTATGGAAGAAAGAAAAGAGAAAGGGGGAGAAAAACCGAGTCTTTCCCTCGCTGTTATAGAGAGAACCGTCAAGTTTTAGTGCGCATTGCTAATTAGTCAATTTCTCTCTGCCTTCACAGCCCGACGACTTTGCTGCTGAGCTGAAACTGCTAATTTCTGGGACCAGCCTTTTTTTGGCTGTGAACTGGATGGATGAATGGCTTGTCTCGCACAAATGACAAAAAGCCCCTGCCTTAATCTCCATCGCCAAAATAACCCCTCATCTCATTCTGCTCCTACTAGTCCTTCAAAAGAAGGTGCTCTACACAAACTCAAGTTATAGATCTGTATAATAAACAGCACCCACCTCAATGTACAGACAAGTGTGCAGACTTTTATCATGTTTAATTAAAAGCAGATAATACCCTCCTTTTTTTTTCTACATTTCAGTGTGACACTGAAGCAACACTATGAAATGCCACATGTGTACAGAAGGGGCATAAAGTTTAAAAACAACAACAAGCACCAATAAGGAACATATATATTGTTTTCATTAATTATTACCTTGTCTGATCAGTTCATTGTTAAACACATAAGGCCTGAAAACACAAAGGGGTGAAACCTAATAGAGCGTCCATTAGTGCACAGCAGTCCTTTATATCCATACACCTGCATTTTTGCCCCCAGAGATCCTCCAAGTCTATAAGACCAAAGTGAATCCTCTAAAGGAAGTGGCTTGATGAATCACATAGTAAAACTCCTGGTTGGGAATGCTCATATGAACTTATGGATTGCACCAAACACTCTGTCACCACCACAACAAACTAACAGCTGTGAGGCACTAAGTAGTTCCATTGCTAAATTATTAATCTGTCAAATCACTTTGGTATAGCTGCATACAGTTCAACAACAATGAGAGGTTTCAAAAACTCAGAAACATCTCATCTCAAAATTAGGATTCCTTCATTTATCCCCATCATATGAATGTAAGGTGATATAATCACCCCGAAAAGCAAACGAAATGCTCACACAGCTAATCAGAAACCGTTAGAAAGGATTTATTAGGCCAGAATAAACTGTCAATTACATAAAGAGCTCAATTAGAGTAAATACACTTACATGTAGGACTCCCATGGGACCAGAAGTGACAGATACTTCACAACTTAAGAAATGACAGATAGGGATAAATGGCTTTGTTCATATACTATGAAAGAGAGCACCGCCATGCTACCGTCAAGCAATAGCGGACCATACATTGGTAGCATTTATAATAAGAAGGCACCACAATGCTGTTTTGATGTTCGAGTGTTTGACAAGCACACAGCCTGCTAATCCCCAACTTGTAGTTATGCCGAGGAAATTCATTCTACATGAACTCTGTGGCGATGACTGATTAGATTGTGCGCTGCATCTCAAACAATCATCGTCACTGAAGGAAAACTATACTACTCTAATATTAATTAGCGGTTTGAAACCACTATGAAAGCACTTTGTTTTACTGTTTACCACGATTATTGCGCTACCTCATTTCCAGAGGTCTTGACACTGCACAGCACTACAGTAATTCACTGTATTTCACTTTGGAGTCACATACTGTTATCTTTACCAGCACACAGTTAGCACTACATTACCCAAGTCTCGAGCGAGCTATTCTAACGCAATAAAATGACCATTTCCAACTCTTTCAGCTCTTTGTAGCAACTCAGTCTCCTGAGGCCACTGGTCTTCAGATTGCAGGGCGTTTATGGTTGTAAGTTGTTGCAGTGTGCAGAGGGAGGGGGGGGGGTCATCAGATAAGAGAAGAATTTCTAGACTAATTAAACCCTTTGAGACAAAGAATCACACTACAGTGATTTACAACTCTCTGTACCAGTTAACCCAACTCATTTCTTTCTGTCATATTACTCAGATAGCATATCTACCTCTATGGGTAAAAAGTCTTTTTTTTTTTTTGTCTTCAACATTATGAAAAAAGGAGGGGTGTTAGTGTAAATAACCGCAGTTAGATCAGATTTAAATACTGCAGTATATTCATAATATAAGCTTTCAAGAGCAGACAAAGCTCCCAGCCACTGACCATCTACTCTGTGCGGTGAATAAGCCCCTTATTTTACCCCCAGATACTACGCATCTTCATATGTAATGCTTGCATTATATCATGCTTCCTTATTGTTTCCTTCAGCATAATTTTGTGCCCATTACAACACATAAAAATGAAGCTAAACACAAACTGTCAGCATTATCGTGGCCTTGGGTAACTGATTAAAGAGCGAACATTTAATCTAATCAGTGCAATGAAACAAAACAACAGGAGAAGCTCCAAAGTTGTGAATAGCAAAGTCTACCAGGCATAATTCCTTTTGCTGGCTGTTGCAGAGGGGTATGCTAAGATAGAAAGTATTATTTTCCTAAATGGAAGGTGTCAGATGGTCACGGAAATGTGATCGGCTGTTCAAGATCACTGCTTCCCATCTGCAATTTGTGACGTGTGAAAGATTCAGCCCAAATGTGCTCACCAAGCGTAAATCCTCAGCACTTTCTCTTATCGTGGAAAAGCAAGATAACCAGCTGTTTACAGATCAGAGAACATATCATATTAATATCATGGAGAGGGTGATATCATCTTGTTTGTAAAATATTTTGTTAACTAAGTGTGGTGTGGTATGGCAACCTATAAAGTGAAAGTTGTAATTTGTGTTTTAGCAAAAGTGCTGAGGTTTAAAGCCCCTTTTTAATGATAAAAAATATATATATATTAAAAGGAGGAAAGCTGAAAATGCTGCAGGGAGCCTCTTCAGAAACACTTTGGTGAGACAAAATTAATGCAAACTGCATGTTACAGTAAATACTCATTACAAGGCTCTTAGAAGTTACATTTAAAGATCCCCCCTTAGTTCCAGTTAACTGTATGTATGAACACAAGCAGGGCTCTCTTTATGCCTCCCTCTCTAATCTTGGAAGAGTTTACAGTTTTGTGGAATTATTTTGCACCATTTTTGGATTTGGAAACCAAACCGTATACTATACTACAGAGAGATTAGTTCTAAAAAAATGTAGCGTTGACATTAAAGGAACAGGCTGCTTAATCAGAGGTAGCGGTTATAATTGTGAAAAACAGAAGAAAGGGTCGTCAAAAGTGCAATATTTCTACTAGCAGGTTCAGTTTATTTCAATGAATTGTAAAATCTGAACTGATACAGTTTTCTCTTTCCTCTGTTTTTTAGCGCTTTTTTTGGATATCGGGACTGATTAGCACATGCTTGTCATTTCAGATCAAAGTTAGTCAGAGATGATTCATAAAACGTCCACTGTGTAATAAATTGGAAGCACTTATATTTGCCATTCAGGGAGTATTGGGAGGCCTGCTGTTTTAAACCCCTAGATCCCCACACATGGCGTAGCCACCACAGACACGGCTCAGAGAGTCAGTCGGCAGCCGGGAGGTGAGCAGAAAGGAACAGGCGGTGTCCCCTCCAGAGTGAGCACAGGAGTGTGTGTGTGTGTGTGTGTGTGTGTGTGTGTGTGTGCACAATATGTGTGTGTGTTGTGGCATTCTCAAATGACAAAAGGATACCAGTTGTGCAGTTCAGGTGGGACGACACACGGAGGTGGTATGGAGACTCACCTGAGGGAGAGTCTGGGCTGCTGGGACTGGGGCTGTAATGGAGACCCAAAGTTGTGTATAGGGGCCGCAGGAGGCCACTGTGCCATGGAGAAGGTTTGGGGGCTGGAGGAGAGGGGGCTGCTGTTGTGCAGTCTCCCCAGCGTGATGCATCTACCTTCAGGGTGGCAGCAGGCGTGGAGTGGGGTGCGATGGAGCGAACACGGGCTCAGTGGCGCGGTCACCTAGGGACGCTGAAGCTGCTGTAGCAGGACTGATAGTTATTCCTTGGGAGAATTGCAAGATGAGCCCCATTGTATTAGCAACCCCTCTTCTACTAGAATTGCATCAATGTTCTCAAACCTTTGAAGAATGAAGTCAGGGTGCAAAATATCTGACACTTAACGGTTTTTTCCGTTCACCAAAAGAAAACTTAATTCTTGGACAAACAAAAAAAAATGTAGGACGCAGTAAACAGTTTTCCTCACATTCGGAGCCGTTTCATTGTGTATCAGAATGACTGCTGTCAGAGTTAAACTTCAGTAAATTCCTTTGGCAATGAGAAGCCGGTAAATTATTCCATACTGATTTGAAATTCTCACACATTAAGCTTTTTAATTTCCAAGCAGTACTTTTGTGTTGCAACAGTTTGAGTCGTATCTTTTAGAAATTCTCTGTGTCTAATATGGTCAGCACTCCCAATTATTCACTCCACTGACAAGTGAAACAAATGGGACCAACCAGTGCATTCTGTATTATCTACACCCCTTGGATTCCCTGACAATAATTAATACAATGGCAAGCTGCTGTTACCAGCCTTGACGACATGAGCTCAACAACATAAGCTCTCCCTTTCCAAGAGCTCTTGAAAGAAAATTACATCCAGCGGTGAGGTCATATATATATATATCGTGGACACAAGCAGCCAGGAGGTTATGTCATGTTACTGCCTGGCACCCTAGATCAGATGGTACTGTTAACATCAGCAGGTCATTATTCACATCATTACACCATGAATGTAAGGTGCGTGGAATATGTCAGGAATATATGAATGTAGCCCTGAACATAGAGTTATACACAGCCTTTAATAGCAAAGACTGTCCCATATGTCAGGGAAGTTCATTAACATGCTCCATGATCTTACTGAGGCAGCAGTGCTGACCATCTCACTGGTATGGTCACACACCATTATGTAGGGTTACTTCATTTGCTCATAATGCGGATAAACATGGAAAAAAAAGAGATCCTTAATATTTACACAGCATACAGTGAATCTAAGTAGTGTTGGCCAAACTGTTTTCATGATTTGAATAAAACGAAATAATTGCAGATACAGTTTTGTTTTGTGTAAAAGCCAACTGACCAATGTGTCCTTTTAAAGAGGTGTCACGCAATCATACTAACCCCTCTTATTTTAGCCTACGAGGATATTAACAGGTTTTTTAATTATAGAGGAGCACTTTGCCTCAACATCCATTAAAGGAATGCCGTGCTAATTTTAAATCCTCGCAGCAGGCATTTGCATCAACAGAAGAAAAGTGGATGAGTTTCTCTTTAACAGCTGTAATTTGTGTTTTCCAATCACCATGCTGATTTCTGCTCATTATACTCCGGTTTCACACCGGTAAGTGAGCAAAGTTTGGATTGATTGACTCTAATTAACTAAAAAATGTTCCAAGCCATGGATTTATTATCATGCTAGCTAGCCACAAATGTCAGAGACTTTCACAAATTATTATCCTCTTAAGATAAATATCTTTGAAATCAAATGAGTGTGGAAACGCGAGGAACATGTATTGTTATACTGATGAATTTGTTTGTCATGTTTTTCTGCTGAGCTCCACATTAAAGACTCACCTGGGCAATCACACTGTTCCAGTGTATTGTTAAGCGGTACTGTATGACTGAATGACAGATGCTGTAGTTACCTAAACTTTAAAGGAACACACACTCAAGTCAGATGAATAAAAATCAGATGATTATTTAGTAATATAAAAGAAAATCTTCACAGATTACATGTTGTCAGCATTGACCACATAGGGTGTGCCAGGGTGCACTTTCGTGTTATACCACCAAAACCTATTTCCTCTCGTGTGCTCCAAAACTTGGCAGCTTCTCCCTCATTGATATTTTAGACACAGTAGCACCTTTCTCAACTCACATTCTTTCCTCGACTCCATCGGCTCCATGGCTCAACTCTCCACTTTCTCATGAACAAAGAGAGGACGGTTTGAGAGGACGCCTCAGTTTTCCTGGTTTTAAAAAGATCTCAGAGCAGAATTTTGGTTAGCTTAAGAAGACAGAACGTTGCTCTGATTCACTCGGCTTCACTCCAGTGATCAGAAGTGATTACTGAAGTGAATCCAAATGAAACGGGCCCATCGTCTGCACGGTGGCACCAGGCAGAAATTGAGAATCATGCTGCCTGTAAATCAGATTTTCTCAACATGTCTCTTGCAAAAAATGCCTTGATACAAAAGTACAAAAAAATCTTCCAAACCAGCTTTGAGGTATCAGAGTATGCAACAGCACAGCGAGGCATGTGCTGTATGTTTTATCCTCATCATACTGAAACAAGCATGTAATGCCCCTCAGCTGTCAAGTACACCCCCCCATTAGTATTTCCACAGTCCATCCTCTTTAGAGTAGCAGCATTAAGGTGTGTGCACTTTGAGGCACGCCCGCAGATAGATGTGATGACATCTAGTTGTGGCTCACTTTCATTTATTTAAGGGATTGATTAGACACAAGGAGAGCAGATAAATGTGCTGGAGAGGCACCTTCATTTGAGAAATTGCCATATAGTCAGTACAGAATATGAGACGGACTGAACATTTTTCTCCTCAAGATGCTTTTAGGGAGCTAGTGGCATCGTGGCTTTGCAAGCAGTCAACCAAGTTAGTGTCATGCTGAATGTTTGTTCTATAGTATACAGTTGGTCCTAAAACCTACGTAAAGAAACTTTACCAAATATCTGAAAAATACTTTTTTCCCCACATGAGAGACAATGTGTCAGTTTGATTTAAATATATATATATTTTTAATTGTTTTATTTTGGGTTTTTTTCAAGCCGACTTAGTTTGAGATGTTATGTTTAGTGTTATAACATGATACTGAGCCATGTTTCAGTCAGTTATTTGCTAAGGTTGTTGTGTCCATACTGCCCCCTTCTGTCTCCTCTAGTATGGAAGGCATCTGGTGTTATCAACAAAACAACAGCATCTCTATCAAGTCAGAAGGAAAGGATAACATATTTTCCAAGGAGTAGTCTAACAGCATTAACCTTGATGCTACTAAAATTCTAATGAGCATAAACATAATTTGTAAAATTTAGATTAATATATAAACATTGTTTTTCTTTTTTTTCTTTTTTTTACTTATTTTCATTCTCATGGAAATGATAAATATCTAGGGATTTCGCACTTTTTGCACTTTAGCATTTATACAGAGCAGACTTTGTGTTGTTTACCACTAGTATGACATTGTTTAAACATGATGAAAGAAAAATCAATTTTCTACAAGTACTAAATGTGATTCAGTTAAGATTCCAAATTGAAAACAGTGTTTCCCCAGGGTTCTTTAGAAAGCCAGTGGATAGTGCACACACAACATCCTTTTGTGCACACTATTTACCCCTGGATTGCTCCAGGCTAATGTCTCAATAATTTTCACTCCTTTCTCAGGTCCTTCCCACAAAGGACTTAACTAATGATCCATGGACAAAATGAAGCATTTAAATTTATTCATTAATCATTCATCTCCAGCTCATTGAAAATGCTAAACTTCCACAAAATTAAGATTGAATATTGAAAAGTGATTGAGGGAGACAGCTTTCAGTGAGTGAAGAGAGCAGAAGAGTGTGGGCTGCAATAACAAAAAAACAGGTTCTTTTGAGAGACGGCGGGCTTCACATGGGCATGATCAAGGTGGCCAAGGTGTACTAAGTGCTAGTTAAGGTCATGGGGTTTCACTAGTTGTAATTAGATCTTGGAATCTGGAGAAGCGTAGAATTTCTGTCAACACTGCCTGTAATTATTCTCTTTTCCAATTAATGGTGACATAGATTAATTATCTGATGAGGCAAAGCCAATTGCAATCATTCACCCAGCTAAAATTAGATCAGTCCTGACAGCAGCATGAAAGTCACCTGTTTCATTGTTATGGATTTGCTGAAAGTAAAGAGGGGGGAATAGTGAAGCGTGCTAGGGTAAGTAAGTTGTCTGGTACAGGTGAATGTCCAATTACACTGCTATTTGAACTGAAGGCATCTACTCATTGGATCCAGTGGCATCTGGATTGGCTTGTTTGTTCACCCTGTAGCATCATCAGTGGTAGTAGAGTCATCTGTCAAGGATTGTAGGAAGGCTGAGATAAGTTCACTTTCCTCTGACATCCCCTCCTGTTGAAATAAGGCACAAACAGAATAAATGAAAACAGGCTAATTAGGAAAATGCTGCTTTTGTAGAAAGGCACCAATAAAGCATCTTTGTTTCATGTGTTTCCTGCGCACACAGTTGACGTGTCTGCAGCTGCGAGAGTAAAGTTACCGTCTTGTTCTTATTTTTTGTCAGGAAGGAGAACAAGAGGCTCCTGGTGAACCGCGTCCAGGTTCAGTGCTCTTCTGTTTTAAAAACCTCAGCATCCAGTTTTTCTATTAAACTGCCTGGCACTGTCAACCAGCTTGGGAATCTGAACCAGCCTAGCCATGCAGAAATTCTCTGACTAACAATTATATCAGAAACAGGATCTTGGATTACTGTCCCCTGGGACTGGGGCAGTGGGCGTCTGCTCCAATCATTACTGGCCATTCAACAAGGCTCTGCACTGCTCTCCGCTGTTAGCCATTGTCAATTATGCCATCCCCAGTGTAAACTCGCAGAACACAAAGCTGAACTGCCAGTTCTGGCAGGAGTGTAACAGGATGACAGCCCGCCACCCCACCCTCCCTACTCCT
>VUQG01019011.1:0-41653 GCA_015106755.1 Etia nguti
TTTTGTGACAGTGCTGCTCTGGATTCTGAAGATTCTCTGGAGAAGCAGAAAGTCTACAAGTTCAGAGATGACCTGGCTGTGAGACAAGGAAACTCTCAGGTACTGTCACTCATTCAATTTACTCTGTGCTCTCTTACATCAAACACTTCCGGAAATAACATCCAGCTTAGTTTCACTGAGACGTGGTCTTTTGTAGCAGGTATTTTTAATGCTGATAAACAAGTGTCCATTCATGACCATCAGTTTAGATTTTTATCAGCAGCATCAGTATTTGAATATTTCCATGAGGATTGAACCTAGTTTGCTCATTTCTGTGTTTCCTACCCAACAAATTGTCTCATTAAAAAGGGAATTTCTGTGGCTCCATTTCGCGCAGCCAAAAGTGCACAGATGTAGTCAGCAGTGTTTTACATTGTGTGTATTTATTGATAGTTAAAAACAACTTGACAAATTTCTTTCGCCTTTATTTTGTCATGTAGTTTGTCTTTAAGACCTAATAAAGTTAATTGTTCAGATTTATTGTATTTAAAGTTGCTCCTGTCACAAGGCTTAAATTCCAGACAGTTTGGGTTAAATTGGATCCTTTTTATAAACCAACATTTTTTCTCTCTCTTTGATCTTGGTGATGTCAGTGGACCTGATCCCAGAAGACTACCAGGATGGGGAGAGCGGCCGTGTCTCTTTGCACAGCTTCAGACAGCGCTGGTGGAACAAGATCTTACTGACAGGCGTGTTAGAGACTGACGGGCAGCAGCATGAAACACAACATCCTCATGCTGCAGTGTTGACTGTTTATCAAAGCTGCACACAGACAGGAAGGAAGTGAAGAACCAGCTGAAGATGGTTCAGACAAACAGCACAGTGACTAAACCTTCACTTCATCCACTTCATACTGTGATAATTATAAGGCAGTGAGTCTTTTCTATATTAAACCATGAAACAAAGTGAATTATTTTAAGTGCTTCATGTTCTGCTTAACATGTTGCTTATGTTTGTCATTTTAAACCCAGTGTTTCTATATTTCTGATAAAAAGTCTAATGTTTCAGATGCTGTTTGTGTCAGACGAGCTGTTCTGAGCATTATGCAGATAGTACAATCTCTCAGGACAGTGTAGGCTTGTTGTTTGTTATCTTCCAGTTTTGTGGCAACAGCTTAGCTCCTAACATCGCTCCACTCAACATCAACCTGAGCAGATGTTTAATAACAGAAAGCACCTTTGTGAGTCTGTGTAGCACTTGTAAAATTACCCCAAATGTTCTATTTTAATACACCTTTCAGGCTTAAAAACATGTAACAGATTACACGTTGTCATGAAGTTATATTTTATTTTAACAAAAATACGCAGATAAAGCTGCTGGACTTAAAGTTCCGTTTTGTAGCAATAATAAGCTCATCTCTTGGTCTAGTATAATTTCAAGAGGTTTACAGTAAAATATCACACAAGCTCAGTGAAACTTATGAGGATATTGTGTTGTTTTTACAGCTGCAGTTCCTGTGAGTCTGTGGGTGGATAAATGTGACCAATATAGAGTTAGCTAAAGGTTCTGTTTAGACTGAACCCTGCTGTCTGTCTCTCGTTCATACTCTTGCTTCTTGTCAGTGGTGTATTCATGCTGCTCTGTAAAGGCATCCAGCCAGTCATCTGTCCCATCCTGTGGGGGGTCCTGAAGGAGCTGTGACGCTCCATAGGATGATTCTGGGGGCTCCAGTTTAGCCTCCGATGGGGATTAGGCTGCTGGAAAGCGTGGGACTGAAGATTCATCTGGGCTGCTGTACCTGGAAGAAAGAGCTTTGGGTCTTTCTGGAGCTGAGGCCTGAGATGAGCTCCTGTTGAACCTGGAGGCTCTTTGATAGTTTGTGATTGGAGCCGGGGCTGGCAGTACCTCTGTGGCTGAGCCTGCCTCCTGGTTTCTAGAAAGGCGAATTTGGTTTGCATACCAGGTGTGTGTCCTCTTAGAGGTGTAAAAAGAAACTGATGAGTGGTGTTTGCTTGTTTGTGCTGTGGTGTAGGAGGAGGATGGAGTTTGGGATTATCATGTGGAAGTTCCACTTTGGGTTTCGAACTGTGTGAGGAGCTCCACTGTCCTCTCTGTGTGTTCAGGTCTGCAGCTGTCCTCAGAGGGTTTGTCAGTATGGTTCTGTTCCTCTGCTGAAAGAAGAGCCCTTCGGTAGCCACTTCTGCAGGATCAAGATTTGAATTCTTCGAAGGTGTTTCATAGAGTACAGTCCTGTGCTGTCCGTGTGTCGGGGAGACAGTGTGCAGAGGCTCTGAGTCTTGAATCGCTGCATTCTTTTCAGCTGCAGTGCTGATGTAGTGGGTATCATCAGGCAGGTTTAAGTGACTCTGAATCTGGTATTCGCTCTTCTCTTTTTCATTATGCATTGTGCGTCCAGCTTCCACTGTATATTTGGGCTTTTCCACAGATTTACTCTGCACCTTACACTCCATTTCTGGTTGAACCAAAGGCTTTGGGTACAGCTGCAGAGGTTTTCTTTGGGTTTGTGTACTAGTGTCTGCTCTGTGCTGAGGTTGGTTATCCCCCCGGCTGCTCTCCAGTGCTGGGCTCTGGGGTTTACGTAGAACTGCCCCTGCTGCATTTGTCTGAGTGTTTTCACCTTTTTTATTCCAGTCCCAGTGAAGACCTGTCTGGTTTGATGCCTGCTTACTGATACCAGTGTTGGTATGAAGAGCCACATGTGATGTGGAGTGTCGGCAAAGAGTGTGCGGCACAGTGATAAAGGTGACAAAGCCGGTGACGGGTTTGGAGCTGGAGTGCAGCCTGTGGAATTCCTGCAGGAAACATGTGACTCCGCTGCCCTTTAACAGAACAGCAAGACTCCGATGGACCTGCCAGGACAACCAGGAGAAGCTGAAGAGATCACACACACACACACACACGGTTACTAATTGTACAACAGAAAATTAAAGAGAATACATCCAGAAAATGTTGATAATCGTGTGTGTTCCTGCATGTTTATACCTGTATGAACCAGTCAGCACTTCAGTCCAGTCACTGATGATAAAACTCTCTGCAATCTGACCTTTCAGCTTCCTGCCTGTCTTTGCACAGTAGGTCTGTCCATAGACGCTGTGTACTGACAGTTTCTGTGCACACAGACACAATTATGTAACAAAAACTGTAGCATTTGTATTTTTACTGCTGTAGCATTGATGGATGTAGATATTTATCTTGATAATTTATTAAAATCATTTATTAGTTTCACAATTTCAGATGCACACTGCCACCATATAACAGTAAAAAAACAAACAAACAAACAAAAAAACCCCATCCTCAAATCTGTTTTGAACAGCAGCATTATAACATATCATTTGTTTACTGATTGTCATCAGCAGTCTTTTAAACAGCAACCTCCAGGGCTAAGAAAAAAAACCCTAATTTGGAAGTGATAACTGCGGTACCTGCCTAGACTACAGATTACTGAGTTAAAATCCCCATCCCAGAACAACAGGGATGGGCGCTTCAGGTATTGGACTCCTCTTCTGTGGACCCAGCTCCCAGTTTGAATTTGGGAAACAGATACCCAAGCTTATATTTAGGGCTGGATCAGGTGACTCCAGATTTGCTTAAACCATTATTGGGTCAAAAACCATGTATAGTAACTTGATTTGTAACGCAACAATGATTTGATTTTAATTGATTTTAACATTTGGATTTCTGCAAACAGTGTTTGTGGTGTTTGGAGCATATTAATTGAATTATCTGACTGATAATAAAACTTGCTGTCTGGTACACACCATCTAAGAAGCCTATGCTTCACATTTAGTGAGTAAAATTCTAGCATTTCATTAGCGCTTTGCTAATTTCCAGGTATTTGTGTGTGCACCATACAGCTGATGCTGAATATCAGGATTAGTTGATCATTTGCAGTCTTCCCTCTAGTCAAAGAGTCTGGCCCAGTGCATGTGACATTTTTTGGACTTGTTCCCACAAGACATTTTACAAAATTCTCTTGGGATGGTAAGGGAAAAAATGTATCTGCAGCAGAAAATTAAAGACAACAACACCCTGCTTTAAAAAAAAAATCTTAATGTTGAGCTTATCATTTATAATTTAATTAATAATTTAAAGTTGATTTAAGGTTTTCATGCAGCAGCTGAAGGATCAATTGTTCATATTCATCGGTCATTTTGGTTACATGATTCAGTGGCAGCAGCGTGTTTTAGGAAAAGTCCCTTGAGGATCAAATGCTGGCTCATGAAAGAAAAAACACCTAATCAGTCAAAAAACAACAACAAAATAAACAGCACGGTCATCATATAGAGTCTGGTGAAGGTGCTTTCCATGCACAGTGTTTGTTTGTGCTGTACTGCTGCACTAGAGATACTGTGGTTGCCTGGATGGCTTGATTTAAGGTTGCACGGTTACGAGATAAAGAAGAACAAGATATAAAGCATTAATATGGATACTTAAAGTTTCTACTCTTGATTTCTTGAGAATAGTGTTGCAAGTTGAAGGTAGTGAGAAAGAGAATGATGAGTGGACTCACAGGAAAGTTTTTACTGTCGAGTTTGAGGTCCTGCCACATGCTAACAAACAGGTTTAGGTTCAGATGGTCCAACAGCAGATGTACAGACACGTTTCTCTTCTTGCTCGCCTCCAGAAGATCACAAAGCAGCTCCACGTCACTGAAGCTGTCCACCACTATAGCCAGGGCCTAAACACACATGGTTATGAGTTATTGAAGAATCACTTTACCAAACACCTGCAGTGACAGAGATCACTCACACTGCCTCAGCTCACAAGATCTAGCACTGCCTTTTTCTTTCACATGTGCAAAATATATTCCTTTTTACATGTTCACACATGCACAAAGAAACACACAAACACCTCCAGGCATACCAGTTTAGCCTTTCTGATGAACTGCCTAACCAGGTCTTTCATGCCAGCTGCCCTGCAGTCTGAGGGGAAGAAAACCTGATTCACCTGTTTAACCAACACAGGACCACTCGATTTCACATCTAATAAAAAGGAGCAAAAGAACACTGTAAACAGTAGCGAATTGCAACAGAATACTCGATTATACATTGCCCAAAAAAAGTGCACTGACCCACAGAGGGTTTAAACACTTTTACAAAATATTTTGTACTCCAGCAGTACCTTTCAGCTGACACTGACCTGACTCTGCCAGAGTACAATCACTGTCTGCTGACACTTCAGAGCACTGTGTGGGAGACTTGGAGCCAGCAGATAAGCTCTCCAACTCTTTGCCATCATCATGCTGCTCACCAGGATCATCTGCGTGAGACAGAAAACCATTTAAAGCAACTCAACCTACGAGTAATCATTTGATTTTTTTTTATCCATTGTTTTAGTTTAATCTTGTTTTCAGTACTGTAAGCTGCAGAGAGCAGGAGATAATGGGAACGTTAAAGATGTACAGAAACATTTCTAACCTGTGTGACTATCCCTCCCATTCTTCAGGATGTAATTCTTCTCTGGCTCTGACAGAAAGTCCACTTCTCCCTCTGCTCTCAACACCTTGTGGTATTCCTCCAAACCCCGGCTGAGCAGACAGTCTGCTGCAAGACGAGCGCTCTCATTGTGGCTCAGGTCCACTGTGGAGCTGCTAGATATGAAATCATAGCAGGAGGAAGAAGGGATGCGGAGGTCTTGGAGACGTCGCCTTACCTTCCCCAGAGGCTTGGACGTCCTGTACCACAGCACAGACACACTGTTGAAAGCATCCATGGATAAAAAGCCTTATTTTCAGGTTAGAGAAAAGTTATCATGCTGACGTTACAGCTCTGGAGATCAGTTTCTCTAAGAGAGATCTACTGATTCAGACACGCATACAGGTAAAGAGAGAAACGTAGATCCACCCCTGCTGAGGGCAAGATGGTTCCCTAAAACATAATGTGAAGTGACAGGTGAAAAGTGAGTCAGTCAGACTGTTGGTGTAAGACAGTGACCTTCCAGTCTGTAACTGTGAAGGTAAAGATAAAGAAATTCACAGGAAATGATGCAAAGATAGAGGAAAAATATTAGCGTGTAAAATATGAGACTTCATTCAAAGGAATTCTGCTTTTAGACATGATTCTGTGGCTCCAATACCTCCCTGTTTGTGCTTTTGTTTGTTAATTAACTTTGTCAGTGACGACAGAGCAGTGCATGCTTTGCAGTTTCCTTCCCAGGGCTTCTGTGACAGAGTGATGCAGAGCAGGTGAGCGCAGATTAAACATGGGTGGAGAGATAGAAAGCAGTGAGTGACAGGAATGGAGATCGCTGCCAGTTCAGCTCATGTCAAATAACACCTGGATGCTCACAGGACCAAAAGTGATGACAGTTAACGGCACACCCAGACAGTGAGAAGAAGAGGCCCACAGGTCAGTGTTTTTGCACTTCTGCTTTAGTAGAGTCTAATCTCTAACTCTAATCAAATCATAAATGCATTCTGAATAAAGAAAAGTGTGAGTGCAGATATTTAAATCAGTTTTTGTTTGTTTTTTAAAAATACATCACTCTGATAAAGAAAGTCACAATGACACAAAAATCAATTATGCAAATTTTTAAATACAGCAAATACAAAACACATTAAAATAAAAAAAGAATCATGTAAGAACTCCACATCTATTAAAAACATGACAGCAAATTTAAACAGTTTATTCTTCACTATGGACTCTGCAGAAGAAGTGTGTGAGTCCGTTACACACAGTACCAAGAGCATGTCAGATGGTCTCGCACAGCCATCGGCTAAAGACACACTGCTTAAAGAAAGACATAAAATAGTCAAAGCTGTTTTTTGCTTGCAGATACTTTATGAGAGAACCACCCAAACATTACAGGTTGATGTGAGCAACAATGTGCACATGACATGAAGCATAAACAAAGCCAGAAACTGAAATAACCTGTTTCTGTTCTCGGCTGGTGTTTTGCTTGAAAACATGAGTTTTCATGAGGATGAAGAGTGAAAGCTGTTTGACTCTGACTGCATTTGTACTTTAGGTGGAGGGATGGAAGGCAAAAAAATTATTTGGAAGCAGTTAGCTCATCGGTCTGATTCACTGTCTGTCTGTTCCAGCGAGCTCGAGATAAGAATATGTTTCTGTGACTCTGTGAAGCCAGAGTTTGAGGGAGTTTGTGGTCACTGGGAGATAGAGGACAGTGTGTGGACAGACTGTGAGGAGGCAGAGCTGCCCTCTTTGGCTCTTGCTGCCAGCTTCTGTCTCAGTTCTCTGATTTCCTTCAGCAGTTCTCTCTCACTGCTGTCCAGCTGGGCCCGACCTCGGTCCAGTGAAACTGACAGGAAAAGAAAGGAAGGATTACTGATACAAAAACACATTTGACAAAGGAGGATAGAAGGAAGGCAGCTTCACAGAATTTGTAGTTGTGCTCCAACACTTGACAGGTTGGTAACAGATTATTATCGTGTGGTGGTTGCAATAGATCATTACAATGAGGAAATACATTTTGCCACTTAATTTTTTTAAACAAAACATGGTGATAACAAGTACTTACAGACGGTGGAGGTGCTCTCTGACGGTGAGCTGCTGTTCAGACACACCACATGACTTCCTGCTGGTCTCGCAGTGGTGAAGGAATTAGTCCTGACAGGAGTGATGGCAGCGTGTCTGTGTAGAGGGTCTCTACTCAAACATGGTGACCTTATCCTCGTCTGCCTCTGCCCATCTAATACACAATAAATACACTGAGATGAGTCTGAATAACAGACTGTGTGCGTGTGCGTGTGGTAGTCAGGAGGTAATACCTGTGAATGCTGAAGGGCATGGTTGGCGATGATCCTGTAACAGAGCTCTGAGAGTCATCACTTCATCCCACTGCAAATTAACAAGCACTCATTCTTTAAATGAATAATGCTCACATTACATTAGATGATGATGATAATCAACTATGATTGCATAGATTTGTCTTAAGGTCTCACACAAAAGCCCAATAAAAACTCAGGTATTATGTCACTTTTCAAGCAGATACATAATAAAAACTAGGGCTGCAGCAAACAGTTATTTTAGTAATCAAGAATTACATTGGTTATAAATAATAAATAAGCAATCTCAAGTACAGTAATGTCAAATAAAGTATACATGCAATCTAAACTAAGGCATAAAATAAAATTCCCATTACTCTATTATCTTGAAGGGGGGACTTTCTGACATTAGTAGAAGGCAAAAAGAGACTGAACAGATTTGGGGTGTGTTCATGTGCCGTGTGCTTTGATACAAAGTCTTTGTTATGATGGTGTTAATAATAATTCAGTGTCCAGCCTAGCAGCCCAAGGTCAGTGGCTTTTACTGGCATATGTACATGTTATTGTTCTGTGAAGAAAGCTTTTATTTTTATATTATATTATATTTTTTATTTTATATTATAGAATTAAAATTTATAAAATAATATAATATTTGATTTCTCTGTAAATCTGAAAAAATAATGTTACAAAAGCCTTGAAATAAATATGGTATAGTACACCCCATGCCCCCACTTTAGATTCATCCCTGGCTCCTTGCTACAGGTATCACTGTGATAGAAAGGTCTGTTTTTAGTCACAAATGTTGGTGAAATGCTTACTGGAAACAACTGAGTGCTACAAAACAGTGCATGAAATGAAGCATTAAAGCAAATAATTTATGTCTAGAACTTTCTATAACTGAGTTCTTTGAATTACTCGATAAACCTTTGCAGCCTTAATGAAAACTGGTATGTTAACAAAAACCATCATGTTGCCAGAGGTGGGAAGTAACGAAGGACAAATACTTAGTTACTGTACTGTGTTTAGAGGCAAAGTCACCCTTTACAATGTAGGCGACAGAAAACAGAGCTATTTTTTTTTTATATTCCTTCTTTTTCTCTGCCTATGCTCTACTTACCTGATTAAAGCCGAGTACATTTATTAGAATTAAAATTTAGACTGAAATGAAATTACTTGTATTTTTTTTTACTTTGAGTACATTTTAGAACTGGTACTTTTTTACTTTTACTTGAGTAAAGAAAATGAATCAGTACTTCAGGTTTTACTCAAGTTTTTTAACAATAGTGTATGTACTTCTTAAGTACAGAATGTCTGTACTTTTGCCAACTCTGCATGTTGGTCTCACCTTCCTTCCTGCCACATCTCCCACGGTGTCCGTCTCTGTCAGTCCCTCTCTCGTCCTGTCCTGCTCAGAGTCCGCCTGCTGCAGGCGTTCCCTCACCTCTCTCCAGTCTGACTCCAGGCCCAGCTGGCTTGCCCCTGCGAGGGACTCCTCCAGGCTCTGTGTGTGTTTGTGGAGAAATATGATTTAGATGACTCTGCTGCTCCTGTTGAAAAGACAGATGGACACACGACTTCATGTTTGACAATGACACTGGAATTTGTAACTAGCCTGCACATCTTTCTCAGCGTTACACAGCAGCTCTGTGTAGCTCTCTCCCTCTCTTTCCGCCTGCCTTGTTCTCCTCTCCAGTTGCTCCTCGTCCTCTCGTCCTGCACGCTCCTGCTCTTTTAACAAGCGCTGAGACAGTGGTGACAAAACCATGAAAGAAAAGCAGCAAAACTGATTAAACAGTGGAACTTTTAGTACCAGTCACAGTGCTGGAAATTATATAAACATCTGTGAAACCACATTTCATTTCACCCAAAGCATAACAAGGTCTCATCCTTGAGTGATCTTAACTGAGCGTTTAACTGAAAGCTGTAACTGTTTTGGCTATAACCAAAACACATTTTACTTATAAATAGTTTTCCAGGTTAACGAGCGTCATTATTGGAAAGAAATGTACTAACACAAGGGGAAGAAGTGCAGAGTGAAGGAGAAGGTGAGGCTAGTAGGGAGTCAGGAGGGTCTTGATGCATTCTCAATCATCCAGGTAAGTAAATCCCCCAAAAGTTGATTCTGTTCATCTGGACGTAGCGTTTTCCAAAACGCTACGTCCAGATGAACAGAATCAACTTTTGGGGAGTCAGGAGGGTGTTTTGTCACCTGTTCGAGTTGTTTCCTTTGAACCTCCATCACCATCTGTCTGACCTCGAGGTCCTGGACTGCTGCAGCTGTCTCCTGGTCATAAAAATTCATCTGCAGCAAAAATATCAACAAGCACAAAAACCTCTGTGACCACCCTGACAATACACTGAGATATTTTGGTGTTACAGTCCATTACAGGATTTATAATGTGCTAAACTTCCACTATATGAACCAGATTACTAACAAAGTGAAGTGGCAGACAACTGGAGGGAAATGATCCACATCTAAACATTACTTACTTCTAAACACATGGTCCAGCCAAGCGAACAGTTTTTCTCTGTAACTGCTTCATGCTCTTGATTGATTGATAATACTTTATTCATCCCGAGGGAAATGAACATATAAACACTTACACCCCCCGCCCCATCATCTATAAATGTGAAATAGCTAGCTAATGCTTTTGGTGTAGGATTTCCCTCTGGCAATGCCATTTTAAAAATTATTTGAAATTGATAGTATATTTCCTGAATATTAAACACAGAAGAGATAAATCACTGAAACTTGAAATGTATATATGTTTTACATGTAACTTGCTGCATTTACCTTCCTGCTGATCTCCTGGTCTAGTCTTTGTATCTGTGAGGCTCTCAGGTCTTGCTGGTGTTTGAGAAAGCGTCTTCTGGTTGTGTCCAGCAGCTGTAACTCCTTCACCTTGAGCTCTCTCTTCATGGTGGCCAACCTGAACAACACAGCGCAGTGTCACCAACCCATTCTCTGAACTCCCGTCATTCATTTAAGTCAAACTTCATTTTCAAAGGTGCAAGGCGTACTTTGCCCTCTGCTGTGTCAGTTTCTCCTCTTCCTGTGCCAGGATGTTTCTGCGCTGTTCTTCTGCTTTCTGCAGCAGCTCCTGAAACCGATCCAATTAAAACAGTAAAAACTGGTTCCCTTTATTTTCACTGCAGGATTTTTAAGTGTTTGTTTGTGTTGAACACTGCACAGTCTGAGTATTACAGTAATATACTTCTTTTAGAATTCGGAAAAATGAATCTACCTGTTGTGCATAAAAGGCCTCCTCTTTAGCCTGGCGACGTAAAAAATCTGCATGCATTGCTGACACCTCCTGCCTAAACACACACTTACATGTTATGCCTTCTTTGTCGCTCCTTATATTAAGTTTTAATATTTACTATCATGACTTTTTTTCCTTTTATTATTATTTTGTTATAATCTCACCTCTCTCTGAGATACTCCATCTCCTGCAATCGAATCTTCTCCCTCTCCCTGTTTTGGTATTCCACTATGAATTCTGGGTAATGGTTGAACACAGGGTACTGGCCTTTGGTCAGTGGTGTAAAGTCAGAAAGCATGGCCCTGGGATGGATGTCAGCTGGTGTGCTGCTCATGAGCCGGTAGGCCTCCTTTACCATTGCTCCAACATCCAGGTTGTTACGATGGTGGAAGAAATACTACAGAAGAGGAGAAGCAGAAAAGTTCATCATGTGCCATAATTTGTGTTTTTCTGGATTAGATTAGATGAGAAAAAAAATGGTGGGAAAAGTACCTCAAAGTCTTGCTTCTGTGAGCAGAGGAGGAGAGGCTCACGGCAACAGATGATGTAAGCCACACAGGCCATCAGCAGAAATGATGGATGGTTGGAGAAAATGTTGTCAAACAGTTTCAGCCACTCATCCCGAGTCAGAACCTCTGAGAACAAGGTCTCCAGCAGGGGCCAAACGAAGAGCTAGAGCAAACACAGGAGTGTCAAAAAATGTGGATACTTACAAAGTGCAGAGAACATGCGATCCCACTGAGAGCACGCAATTTTATGGCACATTATCTGACAGCCTCTCTGTGGTTCTGCACAGCTTCTGTTACCTGTGAAGTAACGCCACAGTCCACCAGGTGCTGCAGCAGCTCCTTGTCATGATGAGCCAGGATGTTCTCTGCCATGTTTAGGATGTTCAGTGGAGGGTTGGGGAAATACTCAAACCAGTGCTGGCACCAGTTTACTGCACAACCAAACAACTGAGTCAGTAGAGATTCCTGTGAAAGACTCAGCTGACTTTAAAAAAAAAAAAGACTTTTGCATTTGGATAAAATTTACATAGAAAACAGAAGTGTCTGTACACACTGAGCAGCAGTGGCCTTTGATCTTATGATCTTATGCTTGTAGCAGTGCCATTCTCAGACTGATCAAGCTTTCAAATGTGTGCAGATGTAATATTACAAAAACACACAGTGATGATGGAGCACTGTAGGAAAGTACCTATGACAGTGGCCACCACTTCGAAGCAGAGCATTGGATTGTTCTGGAAGAGCTTGACAAAAGGAAAAGCTACCAGAGGAAGGTATTCCACCTCTCCAAAGATGGCTGCCCAGTGAGCTAAAGCAGACAACACCCTGTGAAGAAGACAAAACAAGCGGTCACAATGTTTTTGGGTCTTTTGCATTTTTCTTTATTCACTGTCAGAAATAATGTTCCAACTATGCTGTATGCTCATTAAACATAGCCAAAGATTTAAATAATAAGGTCATCTAAGTATATGTCAATGCGATCCCTGTAAACGAAGTGCTTGGTTTCAGACTGCTCTAAATGCTCGGTTTCAGAGTGTTTTGGTACTGTATGATGTCATATAAAGAGGATATCCTTAATACTGTCATCTCAGGCACACAAATCTGGTGGTGGTGGTTCTTGAGTTAACCCATTAGAGCCCCTTTACACACTGAGGAAAGTTCCTGTTAAGGTTTCAACATCGAGTCTCCCATAGTTTTCTTGACAGTAAAACTGGGTCAAGGCTCTTATGGGTTAATTGGCTTGTTTCAAACAGTGGATGGACTGAAAGACACCAACACCTGTGTATATTTTTGATTTGCCTTTTTGTCCTGTCTCTCCTTCTCTTTTCTTTCACCTCACTCCCAACAGGTTGCAGAGGATGGGAGTTTTTCCTTCCCATTGTCGCCAAGTGTTTGTGTGATTGTTAAGGTTTCTTTCAAATAGGTACTCCATCTTTACCCTCCAAAATAAAGCGCCTCGAGGTGACTGTTGTTGTGACCTGGTTCTATATAATTAACACTGAATTGAATTGGATTATATGTGTGAGTGTGAGCACCTCTGCAGTCCTCTCAGCAGTTTGTGACTTTTAATGGGATATTTCTCATGCAGAGTGAGGAAGGCTGAATGTAGGCCTTTGTCTGTCAGACTGCTGTATACTGCATGATTCTCTGGCAGGCACAGCAAGGACCGCCACACAAACATTCTGCAATGCAAATATAGAAAATTACTTATTATTTTTCCTACATGCATGCCTAAATCTTCCTGGTGAAAGTCGTGTTTACCTGTATTTAGCTGGGTATTCTCCAAATGCCTTTAGCAGAGCCACCAGTCTCTTTTTATTCAGACCAGCTGGAAGTTCATTCTGTTCACAGAAAGAAACAAAATTCAAAACGACCCTTTAGGTTACACAGTCATTACATCCACAAAATGATGTGTGTTCTAGCAGTCTACCTCTTTATCCTCAGCTGTAGACCCAGCAGGAGGTCTAAGGGTCTTCACTTGTGTGCGTCTGCCTGAACTCTTGGTTGGTCTCTGAACAGCCTCTGACCTGACCTTGACCTTGAGGTTTGAAAAGTCCTGATCAGCTTCACCACCAGAGACTACTGCCACCTGAGAGGGAGGAGGCTGTGGAAAGTGCCAGGGTAAAACAAACAAACAAACAAAGAAACAAACAAAAACACACACACACACACACACACAAAAAACTTCAAATCAAGACATATGGTAACTTTTGGTATGCACCCTATTCATCACATTCTTGCAATTGATTGTCACCTTGTTTAATTGCTGTGTGAGACTCTGGACACTGTAGATATTGATGCTTCCATTATCCATGATAGCCACAATGTGTCGGCCGTTAGGGTTCACTGCCACTGTAGTGATGGATTCATCGTGGGAACCCACGTGAAAGAGAAGCTTGCATGTGTGAATGTTGATGAACCGCATCACACCATCCTGGCTCAGCACACCCAGTGTCTATGAGACATAAAACTTATAATCAAAAAGGAAACTGACAAATTCAGAGGAAATGTACAAACTAACAGCATATAGCCATATTAGTTACATGCCAGTTAATTTTCTCTTCAGTGTACTTTGTATGAGATTATCTAAAACAAAAAAAAATTCCACTTAAGGAATAATTTTTCAGAATGTTATTTTTAACATGAAAACAAGCAAACTGGAAAACACCTAAACCCTTCTGGTAGTACTGTTTGTACCTGGCTGGCTCCTCCGTCGAAGCTGTCGGGCAGGAATTCCAGCTGTCTGACAGTTCGAACCTGCGTGGGCATCTGAATCACCCTGAGCAGCTGTTTGGTGTCCAGACACCACAGGTGCACCAGGTTGGAGCGCCCACCTGCTGCAAGGCTCTTACCATCACTGCCAACACAACACAAGTATGCATTAGTCAGAGACTTTTGTAAGGGGCTGTTAATGAGTGGCTGTGAGATGAGAGACCCACCGTGTGACAGCGAAGGCCTTGTAGAAGATTCTGGGTCCACAATCAGGAACAGGGAGCTGATATTTGCAGAAAAGTGTGTCACTCTCCCACGCAAAGATGGAATCATCACTGAAACAGCTGAGGATGGTGTTGCTGAGAGGCAAGAAAAAAACCTGCAATGCATGCAGCAGAATGACAAGAAGGAGTCAGCAACAAAAAGAAGATGAAATGTAGTGCAAACTTTAAGTTTAATCAACAAATACATCATGTGGACAGAACGAATTAAAGTTCTGATTCCTAAGTTGACAAAACAACACTTTAGCAAACTTGACGTGGCCAGTCTACAGTGTGGATTTCCTTTCATTTACATAAAATTAGTACCTCTCAACCTATAGCAGCTAGGATAAGCTTCAGCTCAGATGCAACCCTGAATTGCATAAGCAGAAGAAAATGGATGGATAGTTTGCAGAGCATGTCTGCATGCTCACCCTCTGTATGCCTACAGACTGCCTGATGTTGAGCTTTCTCTTCCTCTGGAACGTGTCCAGGTCCCAGAGCTGCGCTGTGTCTGAGGATGTGGTGATTGCATAGCGGCCTGAGCTGTGGACGGAGATGGATGAGACTGCTCCCTCGTGACCTCGCATCCAACTCACCAGCTGCTTAGTGTCTGTGTAATTAACCAGAACGAGTTAATTTATAGTTCATGGGGTGGCGGGTGATAAAAAAACAGAAGAAGCAAATTACACATTTTGGATTAAAATGACCAGCTGCTATTGGGAGAAAGGAAAAAAAACATGCAGAGTGCTGGCTGGCTGTGGTTACAGTGAAGAAAATAAATTTAAAATATAATGTTAAGAATAAAATTACAATGAACTACAAATGAAAAACTAAGCAGCACTTTATATGTGAGGAAGTACCTTTGTCGAAGCATTTAATAGTGTAGTCAGCCAAAGCCACGAGGAACTCTGTAGTCCTGCGGAGGCTGAATGCCAAAGCAGTGCAGGCCTGTCCTGTCTTCTGCACCAGACGAAATCTATCCCCAGAAGAAAAAAAAGAAAATCAAACCAATTTTAAAAGCATCAAAAGTTTTAAGGACTTTCCATTCTGAATATATTTAATATTCTTATTCAAAGGAAGAACATTTATGAATCAAACAATCCTGGTTGATAAAAGTAAATCATAAACAACACAGAATTATGTATATTTATACACTAAATAACCTAGTGTTACTCATAGCCACACACCTGTTTCTACTGATGTCGAAAACATAAATGTTGCCATGGTGATCCCCAGCCAGGAAGGAATCACCGGTGGTGTCGAAGGCCACGTGGAGGAAACGCACCGTCTTGGCCTGCTGAGCAGTGCGGACCACAGTCACTAACACACTGAAAAAGGCAAACAACAAACCTCATCAGAGGCGAAAGATGAAGAGTGTCTGAGTGAATCATGGCTGCTTCCTAGTGGTCACCTAGGAAAAGATCTAATACTATATCTCTGCACCTGTGCAGCAACACCTGAGGTTTTACTTACACAGGGGTGGGATGTTGATTGATGAAAAATTACATAGAAAATTACTGAAAGTGTCTTAATGAGGAGCTACGTTAACTTAACCTTAGGAAAAGCACAATTTCTCACTGGTACAGATTCTTTACAAAATAACTGAAAGCAAAATCAAATTTCATCACTGGGCTCCTTGATGTTGGTGTGAGAGAATGCTTGAAAATAAGTGAGTGAATAATAGATAATTCTTGCATTATTTAATGTTTTCTAAAAACAATAACCAATGCCCTAGAAATGAATGATTAGCAACAAGGATTTGACCTAAATGAAAAGTAACAAAATTTGCTTGTTACTAAGTATTATACAAATTTTGCATAAATTTTGTTCAAAGCAAAATATAATCAGATAAGCTGAAGAAAATGTCTGGTTGAATGGATTTTGTATTTCACAGTGTATGTAAATGCAAGAAGTGGAATTATATATATATATATATATATATATATATATATATATATATATATATTGTTGTTGTTAGAGGTTTATATCATTAAAGAAGCAGGATAAACAATAACTGATTTACAGACAAAGGTGGGGGTTAAATAAGTGTGCACTTCTTCCCACTCTTTTGGATATGTAAACTAAGTCAGCCAAAGTGAAGCAGTATTGTAGTGTATTTTGCATGACTTTCTGTGTACTGCTTACATGTTTAAAAGAAGCTGAACTAAACAAACAAACAAATAAATGCCATAGACAACCTCATCCATGGATGTTTGATTGGGATGAAATTTGTAAGAGGTCACAGTGCACTAGTCGCAACATTTTTATATTCATCAAGCCATTCAGAGACCTGTAGAGAAGATTTTCATTTATTTATTCAAATTTTCCTTTAATTTGATTCACATTCAAACATAAAACCATTAGTAAAACTGCAGTTTGCTAGAACTACCGTTAAAGTTTCATAGTTTTCCAGGATTACTGCAGTCTTAATAAACAGTAACTTATCACAATAGTACTAACGAATTAGTATTCGTTATGTAAATTCTAACAGACAGTAAAATACTCACAGTAACAGTGCCAAAATACAGCAACCACGGCAATACAAACTGACAATTTAGAGCTCTATATGTAAAAAAAGATAACCCGCATGTAAATGACTTCCTGCAGCATCAGCTGCTGACAGTCTGAGAAACTAAATAAGACTTTTGGGAAAATTAAACCTACCTTTTCCCCGGTGTTGGTTTTCGATGCCAGATTTTACCCTCCTCTTTGTTCCCAATGTCCGTCACCTCCATTTTCAAGAAAGTTCACACAGTTCAGGAGGTAAATTTACAAAACACCGCTTGAGTTAACTTAATGTCACTATGATATTGCATGGCTTCCCCGCTAACAGGTTAGCCGGCTAATCTGTTTACAGGCGGGGCAAACAGCGGCAAATTTAAAAGAGAAACATTGACTAAGTGCGGTAAAGAGCAGAGAAGCCGTTAATGCTCTCGATAAAAGCTTAGCAATGTAATTCAGATTTAAGTAGTGCCCTAAAAGTGTAGCTGACCCCCTACGAAGACGTTTTCTTCACCTGTTACTGTTGTTGTTGTTTTTTATTTTATTTTGTTGGTTGATTTTGAGAACAGTTATTTTGTCGCCTAAAATTGACGAAATACGGTAGGAGGCGTGGCTAAGGAGCGTATACCGTGAGGCTTTTTTTCCACTGTAAAATGTATTTCTTTTTCACAATACCCAGAACAAAGTGAATATTGAGTACATTTTTATTTAAAAGTAAATTTTGAAAAATAAATATGGGACGATTATTTATGTATTAGTGTTTATTTGTTTTTTGTTTTTTTAATTTATTCATACATTCATTTACACCCACACAGTAAAGCTCCCAGTTTGCCAGTTATTCATTTTATGATGATAATGTTTTTGTTATTTTTATTATTATAAAAGTTTTCTCATCTCATATGTCAGACCTCCATAAGCTATTCTAATACTTAAGTATGTAAGTAAAAAAAATTAAATCCTTCACCCACTGCTTTGAAGGCAGAGTGAAAGATAAAAGATAAACTCCAGCAACTGAACCCTGGGATAATTAATTACGATTAACTGATTGCCTCTTTTAACACCACTTTTTAAAACCCATTATTTCTTGTCCCATCCTCTTCTTGTGGTCTGTGTCCAGGTCTCCACAGGGGGCCGCGAGACCTGCGTTGTTCGGCACGCCTCTTTGTGTTACTGGCTGCCTCTGGGTGGTCAAGTAAGCGTGTTTGCAAATTTCACAGGAAGTGCAATAAAATGCAAGGCAAACAAGATATTGTTAGATACTAAAAACACATCCGGTTTTAAAATTTCCCTTTAAATTAAGAGCTTTTTATAATCGAATTCGGCCAATAAATGTGCAAGCACACGGGTTGGCATCTATTTACACTTTATCGTCAACTGTGCACATCCTTAATTTTATAAATGACCGCATGAACTGATCATACTGCCTAAGGACCTTTGTAACACTTTTACACAGTGCGAACAGGAAAGATTGCTCTAAAATTCTTCATTTTATGTGTGTATCCAATCATAAGTGCTGTTTTCTGCAACAAGCATTTAACTTTAAAATGAAAGCATTCCAGTAGGCTCAAAAATGCGCAATTTGCCATTATTTGCCTCAGATAAACGTAATTGTTTGTTAATTGGTAATAATAATTTCAATTATTTTTATTTTATTTTATTTGTCTCTAGTTCAGTAACAGTCATAAAGTAAATCAAAAAGATTTTTTTTCCTGTGGTAACAGTTGTCGAATTGGCTTTTACTTTGAAAAGCTAAACCGGATATTTCCTTTCTGATGTCAGTGGCTTCATTGTATTTTGAAGCTAGCTCACTGTGATTAGCCACGTCATGTAAACTTAACAGTGGAGCAGTTGTGATATAAAGACAGGAAGCAGTCGCTGGTTTGGGAAGGACTTTAGGGAATTGTAAAAGAGGAAGTTTTATTTCAGGTCTCAAAGTTGGCAGTAATCCTATGGAAAGATGTCAGATATCGGGGACTGGTTCAGAAGCATCCCTTTCATCACCCGGTCCTGGTTCGCTGCCTCCATTGCTGTTCCCTTTATAGGCAAACTGGGATTGGTTGATTTCAGGAATCTCTTGCTATTTCCAGAGCTGGTCTTCAGCAGATTTCATGTGAGTGTTTCTTGGTTTTTGGCTACTTGTCTGTCTGTTGGATTAGTTAGCGGACAAACGCTAAGTTACTGTCTTTTGGAAACTAGGAGTTAGTTAGCAGGTGGCTAGCACTGCTAACTCAGCAGGCCGGACTGTGGGGCAGCCAATGAGAGGGCGAGACGCAGGAGGGTGGGACTTTCGGATGCTGTCAAAATGTCGTTTATGTAGTAACGCTGAAATGTAAACTAAATATAACACGAGTGAAAACAAATACATATTTTTATATTTAATTACCAGAGAAAGGAGAGACATTTTTTATTTTAAAGTATTTGTTGCGATAGAATAAGTTAGTTTTAATGCGCTCTCGTCCACAAGGTGGAGACGTGTATTGCAGGGGATGTTATGAAATTAGGCCCTCAGGCACTGTGAAGGCCTCTAAATCAGGTTAACAGTGGGTTCATGCAAGGTTAGGGCATGGGTGTAAATCGGTAATCAAACACAGCTGAGGGCAAAGGGAATCAGCCAGTCTGATCACTTTAAGTGCTGAAAAGTATCTACCAAGTAATTCAATTCATATCAGTTCTAGTACTTAACTCAGAAGGAAATGTCATGATTTTCACCTTCAGTAAATTGAAATGTATCTCATAGCTATAGTTAAGGGATAATCTGAAGAATATTAAATATAGATAATTACAGCATTAATACAGTACTTTGCTATGTACTTTGTTTGCAGTGGTATTACTGTGTTTTCTTAAGTGAATGAATAAGCTTCTTTTAACTGAACAATCCATACACCTTCTGAAATTATTGGACTTTCTTGCTGTGGATTATTAATCTTAGGATATGTTGATTAAAACCACAGTTAATTTCATTATGTAGGCAGCCAGTTGTGCAGCTAATAAAAGAAAGCAAAATAAGCTGAAATAAAAGTTTAGAGTCAGTATAGTATATATAACTTCTTGATCTTTATGAGCCTATAAAATGTCAAGTTATAGTTAAGATGGCCACGCAAGCTGTGTGAAAGCATTGAATGTGAGACTCTGTTGACTGAAAAGTTGTTAACCTTTTGTCAAGTCCCAAACAACCAAATAAGATTTTTTTTGTTTGACTGCACAAAAATTGGATAATGGTATGATCAGACACTCCTTTAAGTTGTGACTCCATCTTGTCTTTTGCCTCCAGAATAATAGTAATTTAAAATTTAAATGTGGTATTGATTTGACTTCTTTTACCAATTTTCAAATCTTACTGTGAGGAAACACACACTCTGCAGAGGAATACCACACAGGAAGTAATCATTTGCAACCCACATGAGACTTAATGTGTTACAGACTTGGTGGTGAACATCTGGATGTGCAAACAGGCACAGCGACGTTGATGTCTTACTGCTTTTGGGTTAATAACTCTTCTGCTTATTTCAGCTCTGGAGACCGGTGACAGCCACTCTTTATTTCCCAATAACCCCTAATACCGGCTTCCTGTACCTGGTCAACCTATATTTCCTCTACCATTACTCCACTCGGCTAGAGACAGGTAAGATCACCGGCCTCGGCATTTTATAAACATACAATGCTCTTTATAGCATCTTGTTTTAATTTGTGTCATCATCATCTTCATCCTCATTTTTTTTTTCTTATACCAGGATCATTTGATGGCAGGCCTGCAGACTATATCTTCATGCTTCTCTTCAACTGGATCTGCATAGTCGTATCCTTTCAGACTGGCAATTCCTGTTTTGAAATCTCACATTTTAATCTACCTAACAGGAAATCATTCTTTTGCCATCCAGTTGCCTCCCTGTTAGCCTGTTTCCCACTCTACCATTCATTCTGACCCCTCCTGCTTTTGATCTCTCCTGCATTTCTCTTTCATCTTCTCTCCACCTCTCTCTCTCGCTCGCTGCAGCAGTGTGCCATGTCAGGGTGGCTTTGTGCCAGCGGCCCAGTGTCAGTCTACCCCTGCAGAGCAGAGAAACCTAATCTAGGTCACATGCAGCACCAGCAGTACACTCAGGCCCACATCTCAGTTCTCTGTCTTTTTGTGAGGTGTTCAGCTCAGATTGGTTGCTTGCTGCTCAGACATTTCTCTTTTATATGGGAAAAGCAGCAAAACTCTACCTCATCAATAACATGTTCAGTCTTTGTCAGTTCAGTTAAATGGTGAGAACAGCTAAAAAAAAAAGTGTAGGAGACGTGACCTGCCAAGGTCAGATGCCTTGCTCAAGTGGAAACAGCAGAGGTGACTGCCAGCTTCCAAAAACTGGTGTAGGGGATTTGAACTGGCAACCTCCCGGTCTCCAGCTGTTCTAATTGTGCAGCTCCAGCTGTGATTGTATTGTCGTCCTTGACTCAACCTGCAGATAACCGGGCTGCTGATAAACATGCAGGTGAGAATCTTCCTCGTCTGTCTCTCTCTCTCTGCATGTAAACTGCTGTAGAGTCTATATAAAGCATTTGTTTACAACCGTCCTTTAAAATCTTAGGAGTGTTTCATAACACAAGACACCCACTTTAAAAAGGAAAGGTTTACATTTTGGAGAAAAAAAATAAACACTGCAGAGACGCTGCCACCTGCTCCTCTAAAGCTTACTAATTTATGCGGCATTTCACAAAGCTTATCCAGACCATTTCTTTCTGGTCCTGGCCAAGAAATTGCATTAGAAAAAAATAAAATTGCACAGATTAAAGAGCAGCACATTAACTATTAGGTGTACTGGTAAGTGGATTTGACTGTCTTTGAGCAGAGCCAGGCTGATGTGTTGTTTGATGGTATGTGACATTGAACTTGTGATGGTGGTGGGACGAAAATGTTCAGAAAAACGAATCAGACTTACATAAACCAGAAGTTTTGAGAACTTACTGTAAAAATACTCCTGGCTTGTTGATTGTGACTTGCTGGTTTTGTTCATGTTTTCAGCTGCTGATGATCCCACTGATTATGTCCGTGTTATACGTCTGGGCTCAGTTCAACAAAGACACGGTGGTGTCCTTCTGGTTTGGAACACAGTTTAAGGTACGCTCATCAAATGTTACATGTTCTATCTGATTGACAGGTTCATGTTTCACAGAAACAAGGATAAAATACACATACTTCCACCAATGACGTAACTGTGACGGTTTACTAACTCAGATTTCAAATAATTCCAGGATTTTTATGAACACCATTTTCTGCTGCTTTGTTCTAGGCTCATTATCTACCTTGGGTCATTCTGGCTTTCAACTTTATCATCGGAGGATCGTAAGTAACAAATTTAGATCAAAGCCTTTAAATCAGTATTCCAGTCTGGGGAATAACTTGTACTAACTGTGTAATGGTGTTCCTGTGAGTAATCTTCCTCTCTTTGTTCTTGTGCAGATTTGTGAATGAACTGACAGGAAACCTGGTGGGCCATCTCTACTTCTTCCTCATGTTCAAATACCCCATGGACCTGGGAGGACGCGCCTTCCTCTCCACGCCAGAGTTCTTGTAAGTTTGTGTGCATGCGCAGCATTTCAGAAGCACTGTTTTAGTGTTTAAGTGTTATCACTGCATTTACTGAAGTGCACTCAGCTTTAAAACGACACTATGTAGCTTTTAAAACAAGAAATAACACAAATAACACATCACGTCACGATCCAGAGTTTAAACTCTCATTTATCTCAGTACACTTGGAGAATCTGCTGCTTTAGCCTTACTTTGTGAGAAGACTTAGTAGTTGTGGCTCTTACAGCAAATGTGATTTCATGCCTAATGAGCCAGTTTCACAGTTTACTTCTTTGCATCTCTAAGACTGTTTTATCAGTTAATGTCATGTTGTAATTGTGGCCACACTGATAACTAACAGGCAAAGTTATATAGTCTTTTCGAAATGGCAGCACAAGGGGTAACCACAATTGTAATGACATGGGGTTTCAAAGTGTTTGTAGCTCGTCCTTACAAGGTTCAATCATGAAGTCACCTTTAGGGTTGGCTCTTTAGAAGAGCTGCACTGCTTCTATCAAGGCTCCCATATTTAGATCACTCTCTGAAGGTCCTAATCTGACCATGTGCAAGTGAGCATGAATCAGAGACACTGAAGGAGATTCAGTCATGCACACATGGAAATGGCCAGACTGTCACAGAATGATTCAAATACAGAAGCGGTGTTGGAAACATTGGTGCACTGCCCGAGGAGATGACCATGAAGGGGAGAGTGGTCCTGTTTAAATTGGGTACTGTTTATTTTTAATGATAGGGTTGTAGTTCCACAATTATCAAACCCACTGTTGTTTGGTTAAAATTTTAAACACAACCTGTTACCTAAAGCGTCTTTTAAAAGTGTTGATTTCACCTCTGGTTTCCCCTCCAATCGCTTATTTGAGTCAAATGTTTGAAAAGTAATTTTCCGAGGGCCGAGGGCCCGCCACAGAAAGAAGCATGTAACAACAGAGTCGAGGCAGACGGCAAATTATCAAAATTCCCAAAACAAACACAGATATGTCTGTGTGAGTTGTTTGTGGTGTAGCTATGGGTACTTTTGTCACATTTAAAATTTAAAATGCCACCAATACGTCTCACAAAAAAACAAAACAGATTTTGTTGCTTGATTGAGTTCAGAGATCACATTTAACATCTTTCTGCAGGTACCGGCTCTTCCCTAACAGGAGGGGAGGGGTGTCCGGATTTGGAGTCCCTCCGACCAGGAGGCAAGCTCCCCAGGACAATGCAGGAGGACTCGGAGGACGTCACAACTGGGGACAAGGTTTCCGACTTGGGGGCGAATGAGAGAGAACTGCACTCTCTCAGCTGCCAGAAGAACCGGGCAGCTGTTCTCAGATTTAAACGCTTGTTTCATTGAATTTGTTCTTGTTGAATCCTGAGACTTTAAATTTAATTCGTGGTTAACTTTAGAAGATGCAACAGGATCAAATTTGAGAAAGCACGCATTTTACTGCCCTGCACAGCAGGACTCGGACTCTGGCTGTAGGCTCTGTTCACTAAGTAAAGCCAGCTCTACTTTTACTACTGGAAATGTGTCCATGTTAGGCAGATAGAAAATTAAATTGTTCTCTTTTTTGTTTTGTTTTTGTGATTATTCTTGACTGCCACCTCCATTTTTTTCTTTCTTTCTTGTCTTCTTCTTACCATCCCTCTTCCGCCTTTCTAACCCACACCCTGCCATTGGACTGTCAAGATGAGAGATGTTGCAGCTGCACACCAGCACGCTGTGGATTTCAACTCTTGTGTTCCTCCCCCTCCTCCTCTCACTCTCTGTGATGCCATATCAGATTACATTGTAATTACCAATGCACTGGGAGCGTGCTCTCAGCATTCCCCTCAGCAGAACATGGGGAAAGCTATTTAGAGAGCACTATCTCCAGGTCTGATTTTACATGGCTGTGAAATGTTTGTGAGCCTCTGTGGCACAGACCTGGATCTTTTACTGATTTCATCTTAACAAAAATGAGGTAAAGAAAGGATTCTGCTCTTTTTTTTGTAAATATAACAATTGTTTATTGAAAGGATGAGTGAGTCAGTGTGTCATTGTCTTACTTATATAGAAGAGAACCATTCAGCCAATCACATCCCAGCAAGACATATTGGAAATCACCTTAATATTTAAAACACACATTTAGGACTCATTGTCAATATTTATCCATCTGGATATTACTTTGGAATAATTTTTTTCCCCTAAATATCAGGAAATAGTGCGGGAAAGCAAGAAACCAAAACTCTTTGTGCAAAAGTTTTGAATTCCTGATTTCTTGATATTTTGCTAGGAAAATTGGGTGCAGTGATTTATTACAATGTGCAAACATACATGGACATGCAGTATTTAAGGCCAAAAAAAGGAGTTGTACAGAGTAGACTTCAGAGATGGTTCTCCAGACTTCTTGAAAGGATGTTGAGGTGTGGGCTCTGGGGAGGCCAGTCCATGACTGATGGTGTTCTATTGTGTGGTTTTCTATCCAGGTATGATTTTACTGCATTTGTCAGTGTTTTTCCGATCATTATGCTGAAAATGGAGCGGTTGCCAATCAGATGCTTTCAAGGTGCTGTTACATGAGGATCAACGTACGTTTCTGTGTTCACAATTCCATCAATTCTGACAATATCTCCAAAACCACTGGCTGATATGCAGTGTCAACCCATGACAGAGCCTCCATCCTTTACAGATGGCTGTAGACACTGTTGTACCTCTCTCCTCACCTTCTCTGTACATCATGGAAATGAACAATTTGAACCAGCAATTTAATTCAGTTGGATTCATCTCTCCATAAGACCCGTTGCCACATATTTTCAGTTCATTTTTTGTGTAATTCTGCATCTCTTAACCTCATCTCCCCATTTCCCTTCCCTATGATTGGCTTATTGACAGCCATCCTTCCACAAAGACCATTTCTGATGAGGTTTCAGTGAACAGTAAATGGATCAACTGAAGCATGTTGAATACATGGTGCTAGGGCCAGCACCAAAACCTCATCCCAACTCTGTAGCATGGTGGAGAGAGCATGGTTTGGGGCTGCGGGCCTGGAACACTTGCGATCACCAAGTGAAACAATTCAAAATTTAACCAGGAAATGTTACAGAAGACTATCAGAGCAGCAGTCAATCAACTGAAACTAGAACAGAGTGGTTTAAAAGGAGGAAAAAAAGCCCTGGTCTTGATTTAAATGCTGTGGTATGACTTGATGAAGGTTGTTCAGTCAAAACACTCCAGAAATATTGAAGTGAAACAGGTGTGTGTGTGGTTGTGCTACTTTGTAGCAAGCCATGTGGTCACCATGCATTGCAATACTTTATATTCCTACTTGTTTTGAGCAAAAGTGCTACATACTTAAGTAGGTGAGCAGCCTTAAGCAGTCTTCTTAAACCTGGATTTGAAGAAAGGCTTTTAATTTTGGTGTGTGTCATTTACACTGGAAGACCAAGGGAAGGCTTTACAGTTGGTTCTGTTTTTATTGAGTTACAGCAGACTGCAAGTAGAAAATGAAAATACAAGCTGTATTTCATACTAGCAAAAAAGGAAAAAAAAAAAGAAACAAAATTACAGTATCCCAGATACATATCTGAAAGTGAAACTAAAGCAGTAGCAGCGGCAACAGACATTCAGCCAGCACACAGCCATACACCTGCTGTTATACCGGGGTTTAACTGAACTTTCTTTGACTGCACAAATATTTAATATTTATTATTAAATATTTATTCCTTTAAATCATTCTTGAAAATGAGTTAAAAAAAAAAAAGTTGAAGTACATGCAAGTATTTCATGACAGCTTTGGGTGCTGTGACATTCCAAATGTCTGTCTGTACAGAAATCAGCTCAACCCGATCCGGCTTTGATCAGAAGAACCTACGCAGACACTAGTGGTGTGCTCACAGATCGCAGCTGAGCAAAGTGGATACCTGACACGGCTCAAATAAAGGAGCTTTGATTATCGTGTGCCATGCGTAAAAGGTTTTCAAAAATATGCTTTTGGCGTTTTCAGGCAAGTTTTTAAAAACAGAGGACCGATAAGCTGAAATCCTCAGCCCGGCTGTGCTCTACCCACTTCTGAGGCCGACGGGAAACGTCTGATAAGAGAGCTGAAAAGGCAGCACGGTGCGATCGAACAGACACTCCGCTCTCTGCTCGGTGGAGTTAATCAGGAACGTGAACATTCTGTACTGTTTCAGTGTCTTGGACATGCCTCGGGTTCTGACGCAGGAGCGAGCCGATGAGGAAAGATAACAGAGTTTAGGATGTACGGTGCATTCATGCATCCCCCCTAATGCGGTTAGTCTTGGTCTGTGGCTGTTTGTGTTCATTCTCTGGTCTCTCAGCGGTGAAGCTGTAGCTGTGTTCAGTTCGCCCGAAAGAAAAAAACAAAACAAAAAAACCCCACCATCACTCCTTCTACTTCCTTCTCTCTGGCACTTCTGAGTGATTTCCATCTTCTCTACTGTAATTCTACAGAGGGCGAGTTAAGGTGCAGGAGACAAGCAAAAAGTTACAAAAGTTCCTAACAGTTTCCATTCAGGCGGCCATGACAATATCTATCACTACCACAGGGAAATATGCAAGTGCCATCAAAGTCTACTCATAATGAGTAGTGATTTTCAAAAAATACGTCTGATCTTCAGCAAATGACAGACTATATCATACAGTTTGATCTCAAAGAACAAAACCAAACCGAACATTCCAGGTTTTTGGGACAACAGTCGGCCTTTTTTCTAAAAAAAAAAAAAAAAAAAAAGGTTTTCTCAGGAAAACTGTACAAACTCTAGTAATACAGAAAATATTTACAGGGCTCTTTTTTTTTTCTTAAAAAACAAAGAGAGCGAGCACTGTAGTAAGAGCAATGCATCAAGTCCAGCTTTGGCACTCCTCTAAATGTCAGGGTCTACGCTTCCATCAAGTGCTTTAACGGTGCAACTCCACAGTCCCCCAGGATGTTGGGATGACATCACAGGCAGACAATGACATCACTGCTTCCATGTTTGGTCATCTCAGGTCGTCTCATGGTGGTCGGTGACTCAGCAGTCAGTGATGTACTGTACAGAACCAGAGACAAAGCCTGAATCAATACTTGTGTTAGAGTTCTTCCTTTCATGTTCAAATTAAATGAGTCCATCCGCTTCCCCAGATTAGAATTCAATATTTTTATGACATTCTGCTGTTGTGGACATACAGTAGAAACAGAAATTTATTGTCATTTGCTCCCTTTGTTCTGCCTTCTTGTGACTGTAATGATTTGTGTGTGAGCATGTAGTCCATCTCCATGCTAATTGATGGTGTCTGCTATCTTTGTGAAGGACCAATCAGAGGTAATTGCACACTAATAACTTCCTGGGTAGCCGGAGGCTGCAGCTGTGGCATCTTAAAAAAGGAGCAGTTCACCATTTATTTAAGCCAAGGTTCACTCGGCATGAATAAATCTCTTAGCACCATCTATGTTCCCTATAGGCAGATATTCCTGCGAATGGTTTCAGAGGACTGGAACATATCCCGGCATGAGTGAGAGGCAGTGAGACACCGTGAAACCTTTGTGGCAGACTTTAAAGGTGCAATGCATTCACACATCAGTCTTCTGTTTTTACTGCAGCAGATTTAAGCTCACACTGCTAACAAATAAAAAGGGCCGTTTCACCCAGTTCAACTCACCATCAACCAGTGACCCTCCCCGGTTGCTCCAAGGTCAGAATGTCCGTGTCAGTTGCCAACCTTTGTCTGTCCGCTCCTCCTTCACCATCCTCCCCCACAGCCAAGGTCACCTTTACCCACCTGGCAAGAAAGCAGACTGAAAGTTTGAACACAAACAGACTGCTTCTGGGAACTGGAAATAAAGAAAAGACTTTCTCTTTACGCTTTGCACTCTAGATGTTTCTAAGAAATGCAGCATAAACCCTTCATGAAAATCAGTAGCTCGGCACCCACAGCTTAGAGTGTCCATATGATGCGATATTTCTGGACTGCTCTTGGAAAGGTATCTTAAAATAACTCCTCAGATAGGAGTTTTAAATAAATAAATAAATATCAAATATTGGCAGCAAGTTTGTCTTTTTTTGGTCTGTATAACATGACTATGACAATAGAAGATAAAATATTTGCTTTCTTTGCCTCTTCTTCACTTACCTTCCTTTTTCAGTGGGATTTGAGCTGTTCTGGTCCGGCCTGGTCCGGCTCAGGTCAGTCACGCCATCGGCCAGTCTGTCGGTCAACCGCTGGACTTTGTCCTGTTCCGGCTGTTTGGACTGCTCTGGAGTAGATACTTTCTCAACAGCCTCGTCCACTGAACACAGAAATGTAGAATTTGGAAAATGAGCAAAAGAAGCACCAAAACAAGCCAAAGGGTTTCAGACTCTACGAAAAAGAAAAGAAAGAAAGAAAAAAAGACACTCTTACCTTTCACAGCCTTGACCTCCAAGGAAATGCACTCGTTCTTCTCAGAACTCTGACCATTCTGTTCCTGGCTTGCTTTCTGGTTCTCTGCGACGCTTTGGAAACATTCCATCCAGTCGAGACTTTCGCCGTTCTTCAGTGCAGAGCGGTGGTCCTTGAACCAGCGTACAATGTCAGTTCGTCCAAGACTTGTTTGCACCTCCAGCTGACTGTACTCCTCAGGAGATGGCCACTGGGTCCGGCAAAACGTCTGTCAAGGCAAGCAACAAAGATATAGGTGGAATTCACAATTACAAAGCAAAAATGATGTTTTATTGGGCCTCTGTGCTCTTGATTCAAGTTCAACAATTAGCCACTAAATAACTTTGAAGATTTTCATACAAATATTAACAATCAGCTTATGGATTATTAAAATATGGAATGCAGTGTTATACATTAAATGACTTCTGACAAATGACAAGTAAAAATTTGTAAAAACTACCACCAACCAACCAAAACCAACTATAAAAGCCAACTTTAAAAATTCTCACCTGGAAGGAACACACAAATATATTTTATGCATTTTATAACATTATCCAAAATAAAGCATTTAAAATGACAATGCATTTGATCCAGCAGTACACATGCAGTATTATTATAGTGCTGGCACACAGGAAATGATGTCAGTGTCAATCACAGTATGTCCTTTGCTGATTTGTCACATGACCCTTTTCCAGTCAAAAAAGGCAGCAGCATTGACCAGCAGTGGTGAAATCAGTGGGTTACATGTGCAAGGAGCTGTTTTGTAGACGAAGTATTACTGCTTACACTCCTCGCCTCGTACCTAGAGGACATCACTTGGATGGCAGTCAATCAGCTCAGTATCAGTGGCAATAAAAATAAAGTTATTCTTATAAGATCAATAGACTCACTTTCCAGAATGAAACCTTTTATTATCTCTAGTGGATGGTTGTCACTCTAATCCCACATGAGTAATGTCTCGCGCTCAGCTTACTTCCACCTTTGTAACATTTCTAGACTTCGCCCTCTTCTTTCTTTCTCAACACAGCACACAAGCCTTGGTTCATAGTCCAGTCACCTCATTTGGATTATTCTAATTGCATTCTTTCTGAGGAGTTCTTTTCTGGGACAACAATTGGCTCCAGATGGTAGAGAACTTTGCAGCAAGTCTACAGACCATATTACGTCCATCTCATCCAGCTCACTCGCGCCCTATTCCTTGGAACTTGTTATGACGGCACCTTTGCTTTACTCCTTGTCAGAGTTCAATTATCAGCTGAAATCCCATTTGGTTCTTTTACATATCAGCTCTGATCATTCTGTTTTAGATGTTCTATACGTTTAATATTTTTGTTATCCTGACCTTTCAATACTGTTCTTGTTGTTTTGTGTTTAAGTTGACCGAGTGTTGTGAAAGGTGCCAACAAATACAATTTATTGTCATTTATTATTATTATTATTGCAACTGCCTACATTTACAGCAGGCATGTGCAGTGTATGTTAATGGTTATGCAATATGCTATTAGGTGTTTTAATGTGGAAGGTTATATCTGAACAAAGTGCTAAAAATATATGCCTGGAGCTCTCTGGGTTTTACTGAATGCAGTTCTTCTGTTCAAAATTTGAAAAGTAAGCATCAGCAGATTTCATCATGTAGAGTCAATCATGTACCTTTTTCTATATGATAACCTTTCACAGTGTTTCACTTCTTTAACATCTCACCAAACATTCTCATCAACTAACTTAAAATACCATTTCCTAAAATTAGGTTTACATTAGTTCACGTTTATACTCTACTGTGTTGCATATTCTAACACGCTGCCGTGTAAAAAGCATAAATGGAAATGTGTCTTTATCAACTCTTACCTCCCTGAGCAGGGAGAGGGAGCGGCTACTGATGGGAGCTGGGCTCGTGGAGGCTGACAGGATGGGAGGATGTGGAGAAGAGGAGCAGGATGACGTGAGGATGGGAGGCGATGCAGAGGAGGGATGGGTCGGAGGCCGAGGGGAGGAAGCTGCAAGCACAGGAGGGGAGGAAGACGAGGAGGAGGAAAGGACAGGCGGATGCGGAGAGGAGCGGAGACGCTTCCCGTCCTGCTCTCGATGAGAAGCCCCATTAAGCAGTGCACCCGGCCGCTCTATTCTGTCCTCCGTGTTCTTTGAAGCCATCGTGAGTAAAGTCTTCTCCATGTTGTCCCTCAGTGCCCTGCGCTCCGAAAACCAGCAGTCCACCTCTGTCTTGGACAGCCTGGTCTCCTGCGCCAGCTGATCTGCAGGAGAACAATAGGAGTTCAATAGCTCACACAGTTCACAAGCTTTTTTTTTTGTTTTTTTTTTTAAACCCTGGAATTTGGTCTGTCTCTGGGGGTCTTAAAAAATTGCCTCATTAAAAATATTCCTGCTATTCCTGCCAACCAGGCACCCACCAGAGACGAGCCCGTAGCTCCTCTGGGGTGGAAGAGAATTAAGTCGCATGCTGTGAACTAGTAAAAACAGAAGAAAATAGTACTTTTTTCTTAAAGAAATTTTAACATTTACATTATAAATTTAGGATCTTGGGTAGAGCATAACTAACTAGTTAGCTAATGGTCAACTTGTTCTCATCCACTTCACTTTTTAACGAGTACTTTAAAAGTTCTGTAACTCGCAACATTTTCAGACTTCAAAAAAGACCACTCTGTGAAGGCCAGCATGTGCATAATTAACTCCTGATCTCCAAGGCGACTGTCCTATGTTTCTGATCTGCACACATCAAAAATGTGGATTCAGATGGTTTAACCACCAAGAAATAAAAGAAAAATTACATTCATTACATGACATCAGTTTCTCAGCAAATTTAGAAAGTTTGCAGATAACTTCTTCTGCTGGAGCCTTCAGTGCTCAAATGTCTCCGTCCACTGCAAGATCTGTGATGTGCTGGGGCTGGTCTGGTGTCTTGCTGTGGTGGGAAGGTTGCTGTGTCATCTCCTAGTACTGGCCAGAGCAGGTTTGGCGCTGGAGGGATCCACCCCAGGGATGGCATCAAATGGGTTCTGCCAGGTTGGCTTTGGACTGGGTGACCTGCAGCTGGTAGACGTATGGAAAAGCATTTTTCTTTTCGGGCCCTATCTGAGAGCTCTGGCTGTCCCTCTCTACCTTGGGTGGTATGGTTTGTTGTGGGAGGTGGATGCATAGGGACCTCTCCCTTTTCTTTCCCGTGGTCTGGCTCCCTCAGTCATGGGGGTGGTGGAGATCGGGTAGGTACCTTGTGGGGCCGGGTCGTATTGTGCCACTGCGGTTATGTCCCAGTACCCCGGTTGTGCCGGCTGGTGTCCTTCCTTTCCTGGGCTCTGTGTCTGTTCACTTTCCCTCGGCTCATGCGACCCTTTTCCTGGGTGGAAATGGGGCATGTTGTCTGGACTTTGCTGCATCTCAACAGGAGCACCAAACAGTGGTGGAGAGCTTCCTGCATGTTTCTAGTTCACCACACCAACATGCCAATATTGACTATGGACTAATTTTCACTGTTAATTTTGACCACTTGGTCAGATCCTCATCACCACTTTCAGTTGAAATATTTAAACTCTGGTGATTCGGGTGACCTTGATCTTCGTAACATAAATCCCTACTCCACCCATTAATGTTTCTTCTTGTTTCTTCATCTCTACTTGAAAGTTTTGTTTCTGGGTTTCTTTGATTTGTCATAAAAGATGCTAGCTAACTAAAATGTAGGTTGATCTTTCAACAAGGCCTGGTGAAGATCAAAAAGGGCTAATGAGGTATCAGAAGAACACAAGGCGACAGATGTCTCTACCTGTAGCTGGTGTTACGTATAACATGTCAGTTTGCTTCCTGTTTCATATCCATGACACTTGCCAACACATTCCTGAAGCAACACATTTGTATCATTTTTGCTACATCCAGCTTTTCTATGCAACAACTGGAGTTATTACAAACTAGGGGTGTTGCAAGGCAGTGGGCTTGTTGGGCTTGGGCTTATCGTGATATACATCACTGATGTTTGTGCAATACTGCCCGGCAAAATTTAAATGACAATACGACTGTAAAACACTCCACCTTGACCGACAGCCTTGTTTTTTTTTTGTTTTTTTTAAATACTTTTTCTATCCTGCACACAATTATTCCCCCCCGTGAGATAGACTTTGCTGAAGGCTTTACCTAGCTCTGCCTCTGTTGGAGAGCTACTTTTCTGGAAACTCTCCTCCAGCGCCTTCAGCTGCTCCGACGACTTCCCCTTCACCCTCTCCAACAGTGGAAACTGGCTGGGGACCGCCTTCTTTATTGGGCCATCTTTAGGAAGTGGAGTTACCTCTGCTTTGACCAGCACAGGTGGAGGAGGAACACCTTCAAGTATGACGGAAAGAAATATTTATGGACCAAAACATGCTAGAATATTTTTCTAACACAACACAGGTGAATATTATTTTTGGATGATACGGCACTATGCATAGAAACTATCCTTAAAGGCCAGCTTTAGAGTATAATTTTCTAATTATACTCTAAAGTATGATTATGGTGATCTAGCCATTGAAATCCACCTTTAAGTACTAAACTTACTTGTTGCACATAGAGAAAAATGTAGTTCTCTGGCCAAAGGGAGGCAGTTTGTAATAATTTGTCTGTTAGCAGTTTAGTATCCAGTTTTCAAGATATCATTTTCAAATTCTGTAGAATGGTAGATATTAATAGAAACTCAAGCTAATTTAATTTAGGTGAAAATCAGGTCAAGGTCACACCAAATGTGAAAAATGAAATCACACACTACAAAATTATATCTTTAATTTGCATTTTGTTATAGCTTATAAAGGATTCCAGCCAATTCTACTCCAATCACATGAGTAAAGATAATAAAATACACTATTTTAGTAGGCAATGCTTCAAGCTCATAAGTTAAAGGTCATATGAATTAGGAAAAAGCATTAGTTTCCACTGGATCATCTCCAAACTTTAAAGCAATGTATTAGTCACTGGGAGACATAAGCATTATGTTTGAGCTCTTTAAAACATTTTTTCCCCCCATACAATATTATGACTTCACAATGACTGAAAGAGATTAATATACTACACTAAATTTAAATGCTGACATCAGCACAAATAATCTATGAAAACAATACAGAGGTCATTATTAGGGATTCCCAAAAAACAGACTGACGTCAGCATGTTGTAATGAAAACATGATAAAACAAAAGTTTTAGTATAGCCCTTGCCCTTCAGTGCTCTTGTTTCTCACATATTTACTTATTGCAGCACTAAACACGTCACATACCTTTGAGATTGAGGAGTCGTTGCTCACTGAACCACTTCTTTATCTCTCCTCTGGATAACCCGGTGGTCTCTATCAGTCTGTAAATCTACCACATGACGAGATACATCAAAGTAATAAGTACAGTAATTTCCCCCTCAACTGCATGTTTGGAAATGGACATGTACACAGCAGGGATATAGGATATGGAAGATGGAACTGCCAGGAAAGACCAAAGAGAATCTTTTCTGGGAAAGACTTCCCAGAAAAGATTCATGGTTGTAGTGAAGGAGGACATGGAGGGTTGGTGTGACTGATGAGGATGCTATGGATAAGTGAGATAGATCCACTGTGGCAACAACTAAATGGAGGAGCCAAAGGAGGAAGAAGAAGAAGAAGAAGAAGAAGAAAAAAAAGAACCACCTGGGTGTTTGGGAAAACAAAACAAAACTGCAAGCATTGATACCTATTCATGGTAGCACAAAAAAAATGTTCTCACTCACTTATTCTTACCTCATCTTCCTCAGGGAAAGGGCACTGTGTGTAGCTGGACCTCAGCACAGACAGCTGCTCTGATGTTTTATTGGGGTCAACGGTGAAACTCAGCACTTTAGGTGATACCAGCTTGGATGTGGCCATCGGGGCACAGATGGTCTGAATGATGGAGGGCCGTTTACTCTCTGTAGCAACCGCAGGAGAGGCTAAGGGTCGTTTGAGCGACTGCGCCACCTGCAGTAATCATGGAAGAACATTTTACATGCTCAAACCTAGGGCGAGTTAAAACAGTTAGGTCAAAGGCAACTTTACCCCTCCCCCACTTCTGCTGCCTTAAAGACTGGGATTTTCTACCTAGAGTTTTGTACCTGGTTAGCCACTGTGAGTGCCAGTGGTGCACAAGTAACAGTAGAGCCATTGGCTACAGGAGTCAGCACAAGGCTGGTCTGTCCCAGGAGCTGACAGGGCAGGGACTGCAGGACAGAGGCTGCTGGCTGCATGGGTTTGGAGGGCGTGCTTGAGGTGGACTGGTTGGTAGATGTTTGGGAGTTGAGCTGAGGAGTAACCACGGTGAATGTCTGAGGCACGGAGGATATTGTACCATTGAACATTTTCTTCCTGGCTTCTTCCACCTGTCATTGAAAAACAGACATGTTATACATGCAACCTGGTCGGTACATTTAGTGACTGCAAATTAATTAAAGGTGCATTAAATACAGTTATTATTTCCATTATTATGCTTTCTTTTTATGTTTATTGTGAAAAACCAGGACACAACTAAAAAAAATAAACAATTCTCCTACCTCCTCAGGTGACCAGCTGATACCCTGTTTGAGCCGCTGTGTGGTGAACCAGACTTTGATCTGCTCCTCTGGATGTTTTGATGCTGCGGTGAGCCACGAGAGCTCAGCCTGTGTTGGGTAGGGGAACTTGTTGAAGGACGAGATCAGCGTCAGGTTGTCGTCCAGTGTTGGGTTGTATTTGGTTGTGTTGAGGGGCACTGCAATCTTCGGCACCTAAAAAAAAACACAAAAAAAAACATTCAGCCACAGCAAAGAAAATTTAAACTACCTAGAACCACATGACTGTCACAAGTGCTTTTTTTAAAAGGCATGTCATTTTCTAATGAGGAACCTAGGAAGGTTGCTGAAATCTGGTACCAGCTTTACACTAAGTAATATTTCCTCCAGTTGCCTCAAGGTGCAACAATCCAACAATCAGATGACTTCCTAAGAGTAAGCACTTGGTGACAGTGGGAAGGAAAAACTCTGTTTTAACAGGAAGAAAGCTGCAGAAAACTTAATTCGCTGTGTAAGCTATTCTGCTTTTATCGACTGCAGAAGACGATCATGTTTTTTGCATGAGTAGCTATGCACTGATAAACTGCACAAAATAAATTCAAATATCACAAAATGACACTGGTTCATTGAGTGCATGGTCGTAACAAAGCATTAACAGCAAAAACTGCCAACTTTTGTATGGTTCTAGCAATATCACTCTAACATCTATTAACTAAATATGGAGCTAAACCCAAGAATTAGAGTTAGCATAGTTAGCAAAAATTCCTCAGGAGAAAAAGCTAGCCAGGCTACTAAGCTAACTAATAATTATGTTACATCTTGTATAATTTAAAACAATCAGTTTATTTAAAAAAAAAAAAAAGAGAAAAAAAAGGAAATCTATGCTTCAAAATAAAGGTTTTAAATGAGAACAGAATTAAGTTAGTTGTTTCCACTCATGTCCAGCTAAGCTAAGCTAATTCCTGCTTACTCTCCCTCCACTTTTTCCTACCTGGGTATAGTTTAGAGGCCGCTGCAGGGAAGGCATGATGTGAGAAAGGCCGTCTGCTTTAAGGAGAGTCGACTCTGGGATGATGACCGTACCATTCACATTGACAGCTGTGATTGGTTTCTTGGTGAGATCCGCAGTTATTTTTCCCAACTGGGAGTCTGTCCGTTTGTTATCTGATGTCATTATTTTTGGTTTACCGATTTTGACTGTGGTGGGTTTGCTCAGTGGCACAGTGCCGAGTTCGTCCCCTTTGCCGGAAATGGCACCAGAAGTGTTGTAAATGACAGCATTGTTGCTGCACCCCTCTATCGTCTGTTCTAAGATTGTCTGGTTGTTCATTTTTATGCGTTTAAATTTAAAGTTGCTCTCCCCTGGGTGACACCTCTCGTTGTGTTCCGTCAGGGTGTCAAACTTTTTTGTGTTGAAGTTACAGACAGCACACAGGTACAGGGGGTTAAGGATGACATTTGGGTGGTTTGCGTCTACGTGTTCTTTGAAAGTATTCAAATTCTGGGTAGAAAAGGGGCAGTATTTGCACTCATATCCCCCCTGCTGTCTGCGCTGAGGCTTAGAAACGTCTGGTGGCTCAGCTGCTGGTTTGTCAGGAGCCAAAGGAGGGTCAGAGGCCTTTTCCATTACATCCAAGTCCATGGATTGCTCGGGTTGTGTTGAACTGCTATCCATAGGCACCCCTTGGGTATGGTTCTCTGTTGTTGTCTGGCAGGAGAAGGTACAACAGAATTACATTTTAAAATCTGGACATATCAATTTATCGGCTGAATCATTCCCACTGAACTCGAAACAAATAAAATTCTTCCTCCCAACAATTATTCAAATATGGATTACTAAAAGCATGCCATTTAAAAAAAAACAACCAAAAAACACTGAAAACCCACATGCTTTTGGCAGAGCCTACCTCCATGTTCTGAGAGTCCTCCGCTTCATCATCCAGCTCGACCATTGTCTGCTCTGGTCGGATCATACAGGGAGTGGAGGCCTTACGTCGACTGGACATGGTGGTGGATGGGTTTGTCCTGGTGCCAGGGATGCTATAAAGGAGGCTATGGCTGAAGTTCCAGGATGCAGGACTTGTATGCAAAGACAGTCTTAAGGTGCTGAAGTGCAGTCAGGAGGACTGCCTACTAGAGGAATACAGATCCAGATCCCGAGGTAGCAAGCACCGGACAACTTGTGAGACTGGGATCAGAAGCCAAGGAGTCTAAGGAACACTCACCCCCCAGAGTAAAATTATTTGCTGGAGGAAGGAGGAGGACAGTAGGCGGTAAAAGTCTGGCAGAGATGGGACTCCTGTAGTGTCATGTAGGCTGAGCTCACTGACAGTGTCAGCTCCAGTGCTGGCTGACCTCCTCAAACTGCATGATAGGACGCTACCTAGATGGCAGAAAGAAGAGAAAAAGCAGTGCAATTTTTATACATGTTTTTTCCTTTTACTTGCATGTACTCTACTTCCTAAAACACATCTATGACACCATGATAACTTTAAAAACAAGGAAATCAAAGCTGAACTAGAATGACATATTGGTAGGCAGATAGCGGCATGTTACAGTTATATCAGTAAGGCATGTGTGGTCAAATTTGTCTACATAAGACGCAGGCAATATATGAATAACATGATTCATACCAGCTTTTTCTAGGAATGATTTTAAAGAATTACACCAATAAATAAAGTATGTTGGGATCGAAAATAAAAAGACAAAAATGTTTTTTTCTATACTGTACAATATACGCATGAATGATGTACAACATCAGTTCCCTTTTAACAGCAAAAAACATGGGTAGAAGAAACATGAATATTCTTGAGTTAGCACCAAACTGACCCAGTTAAAGGAGTCTCATGTAGATCTGCAGCACACCACTGTCCAAAGGAGGTAAAGCGAACTGCTGGGCAGTGAGCACAAATGGCTTAAAATAAAATAAAAAAAAGGTGGCTGACACATAAGCACAGCAGAAAGCTTACAGGTGGTCAGAGCAGTACAAAAGACTTTGGGAAACAGAAAAGAAAGTCCAACAGCGCTTTGGACTTTTCTGGCCAACTACCTTTTAGAAGCTAGGTGAAGTAAACTAGAGGAGCAAACATAACTGTACACTGGAAGACTGACGCATAACTCGGTACTTCTTAATTTTAATTCATATAATGCCAGTTCAACAACCGTTGGGAACTCAACACGCATGTTACATATCAAAAAAACTCAGATGATCACCTATGAGCAAACACGTGGCAATGGTGGAGAGAAAGACGACTTCCATTTAACAGGAAGATACCATTCAGAGGGGTGCAGCTGCAACCGGTATGGGGGTTAAGAGATCAAGGGACATTTAAATCCCTTGTCTTGATGAATGAAATATTCAAGTTGAAATCCTTTACCTATAATTTTTTGAGCAGCATAATCATAATCAATCATCTCTTTCTTTCAACTGCTTCCTTTTAAAGTTGCCACAGAAGATCAAAATCTTATTATTTCCTATCTGCATATTTGATTTGGCAAATACTTTATACCAGATGCCCTTCCTGATGCAATCCTCTAATTTACCAGCAGTACACTGGCTTGTGACCTCCTGTGGGTGGGTTGTCTATACTGTAATTTGGATTAATTATTCACTGATCAGACACATCTTCCTGTGTGTGGCTAATGAAAATGAATATTGGATCAAACAGCAATTCTCTGAAATGACAGCTGACTAAATACAGATATGTGGCAAGTTAAAAGAAAATCCAAGATATTGTAAATTACACCTGTGTCATATTTTCTGCAACGGTGTGATTCAGTTCAAGGGAAGTAAATTTTGTCATTTGAGGGCTCTCTGTCCATGAACTACTTGTCTATGGGGTTTGTAGCTCCCTGTGTTTAGTGTACAAGAGAGCACAAACCCGGTCTTGTAAGGTGTTGGCCCAGCATCGATTCTGCCTCAAGACTCTGGACAGTTTGGGACCAGTGGACCCCAAACATTGCCAGTATAATGCCACCCATAGCAGTATGACTGGATCCCCTCACTATAGGAGCTCACGAGTCCAGTTCTTCAATCTGTCACTCAAGGAACATTTATTTAAATCACAGAGTTTTATCCTTCAACACAATCCTGCTATTATTACAGTCTGTCAGTTTCACTTGGGCTTCATAAGTGGCAGATGAATTCAACTAGATGAGATGATTTTTATTTTAAGTTCCACAACACTGCTCCAGTGTTGTCTATTTATGTAGAGTAAAACTTTTAATCATCACACTTTCATCACTGTGACTCGACAACACGGCCAGTATGCAAATATATGCAGCTGACAGGTCTGCTGCTGTAAGACAAGTTGTCCTGAGAAATATTGACTAATCATTCATAAATCAGATTGTGCTGCCAAGCGTGAACAGAGTGAGAAACCAGAGATAAAGCAGCTTCTGATCCAAATCTTTTAAAGCCGTGAGCTTCTTTATTTGAGTTTTGTGGAAATGAGAACTTCATAAAGTAGCAGCAATTACAAAAAGCTGAAGGACTGCGAGAATAGGAAACTTTTCTTGGGTAATATTGTACTGAGTAGGGAGAGAGAGAGAGAAAAAGAAAAGCTTATCTGACTGAAAAAGTCTATTGATATTCCGGAGGCCTCACGCTGAAGCTTCATACTCATATCCACATGAGTAAAAATCAAATGAGTCGATGCAGCAGCGGTGCTCTTCTATCAACCCAAGTAAGCACAGAGGATGAGAAAACCTCTTCCAAATTTAAATCCCATGTATACAACACCATTTAAATATTTCGTACTTCTATTTACTCAGAAGCATCACATGGCAATTTAATCTGGACAGAAGAACTCAGACGATAAGTAGTATGATTGCACGATGCAAGGTAGAGCAGGAGCAACAATGTGACTTCAGGGTAATCTGTCTGCTGCAAATATTAGGCCTGAACTTTGCGATCATGCAAGAGTCTCACATACTTTTCCTGGATCTCTCCATCAGCTACCACATTAATCAAAAGGTGCGATTCCCCTTCAACACGCCATCCTTCGCAAGTCCACTCATTGTCCCGAGATATCTCATCCCCTCAAACAACCCACTGAGGCATCATTAAAATGCAGACTCATTACCATGGTGTCGCTATAGCAACTGTAGAGCTGTAGTCAAGTGGCTGCTACATCCTGACAGAGGCTGTATATATATACACACACACACACACACACACACACGCACAGACACACGCACACACCACCCAACTGTGTTTGGTGCTTTTAGAGACAAAAACTAAAATAAATTTCAGGCTCAGTGTTTTGACAGTCTGGGAATTTGCAATCCCTGCTGGATCCATACACTGGCACATTTCTTGTATAGTTTTCTGAGCCATTGCGGAAGGTCAAGGTACAGTCAGTGGGAAGGGAAAAAAGAAAAAAAGAAAGCCCACTTTCCAGAATATTGACTTCAAGGCATGAGCAGCACTTAGAAGAGAGTTCTTGGTCTATTCAACATCCAAAAGCAAAGTGAGCAAACTTACAGAGTATGGCAAACAGAGTCTTTACACTACTATGTAAATATGTTGCTATAGTATGCCATGTTGTTTCTGGCCGTTTAACAAAGAGAAATACTATGTCTGAGTAAAGGCTCAGTTAACAGAATGGATATAAAAATGGTACTGCAATGCTGCTCTTGGCTCAGTTTAAAACCTCCTTGGGATGCTTTTTATGTGGAAAAAAAACATTTGAGCCCTCAAGAGCACCACTTACCATCAGTGTCTCTCATTGGCCTTGCCCAAAATCCAGCACTGTAGCACACATCTGGTAGGGCAGAATGGGAGATGCATCTGTCAGCTGCATCTGAAGAGCCACTTCATATGACCCACTGAACCAGTGCCGCCTCACCGCTGCCGACACGGCCTTGAATGCATTTTGTGGATTTCTGCAGTTAGGTGTTTGAAGCACAACAGAGCAGGTGGAAAGCTAAGCTTAACCCACACAAGCAGGGTGGACACAAAGTAAACGTTTCCCTTTACGTGTATGCTATAGCAATTTCTATGCGCCTCAACAATGACTCAGTGCTTTCAACTCGTTGCTCTCAAAGCTGCTCCAAGCTTCTCAAAAATTTTCTCCAAGTCACTGAATGACATCAGGAGGATTTTGCATTATAAGTCTAAGTTTATTAAAAAAAAAAAAAAAAAAAAAAAAAAAAACAAAAACATAAAAAAAAAAAAAAAAAAAAAAAAAAAAAAAAAAAAAATGAAACCAAT
>VUQG01019011.1:41673-62361 GCA_015106755.1 Etia nguti
AAAAAAAAAAAAAAAAAACCCAACACGCTGAGAACAAGTTAGATTCTGAGTAGTGTCTGAGTCAGACAGAAGACCATCATATTACACAATATAAACACAGACCGCACTGCAGTCTGATTTGTTGCAGTCAAGTTAAACATGTGCGTGGACTGTCTCAAACAAAGAGAAAAGCCTGTGTAAATACTGGTGAACACTGAGGAAACACTGGCACAGAAAGCCTCTTCCTCTCTCTACTCTGTCATTTTCAGCAGAGGAGGGAGGGGTTGCACTCCCGCTGCCTTGGCTGGCTACTTGGGAGCCCCAAATCTAATGATGGAAAAGAGAAGTGCGATTAACAGCCACAGTGCTGAAAAACTCTGTCTAGGTTTATATAAATACCTTAATAAACTTTTTAATAGATACTCTAAAGTCTCATGCATTAAAAAAAAAAAGTATATGTATATATTATCAGGTGTCCTTGAAAAGAATATGAGGCCTTAGCAGAATGATTACTTGGCTAAACACCTCAGCTGCAGAGCTGAACGAAATGTGAACTAGTTGGCTGTCTGAGCTTTCGCCATGGCAACTTTCACTTCGTACCAAATACCAAAAATGTTAATCAACTGTGTACTCTGTACTCAAACTTGGCTATGTCCACTACCCAGGTGAAACCTTCAGTCTCCCACCTGTTTGTTAGCGTGTCTAACCTCATCAGCCAGTCAGCGTCTGTGTGCAGAGTGAGCTCCGAGCTGGAGCCACAAACTCCCGACTGTCTGGATGCTCATTAAACTTGTATGAATACTCACCCTGGCAGCCCCCTCGCCTGCCTGCCTGGCTGCCGTCTGTCTGTCTGTACTTTCCCGTTGTCTAGCTGTCTGTCTGCTTGGTGCATTATATTAGTGGAGCAGTCTTTCTGAAGAAGCAAGATTTTAAATGCTGCCAGGCAGCGAATACATTTATCATCCCAGGCAGTAATCAGTGTAAGATACACACTGGCATACATACTGAGGAGGACACAGGGGAAATCAATACAAACCCTGCATACCACTGAGCCTGTCTAATGTATGAAGACAGACATCATGATTTAATATGACAGAAACATAACAGTGCTATAAGGCGGGACATCTATCCAAGCAGTAGCGAGAAGGAAACAACAATGAGCAGATGAGTCACAGCAGCTCTCTCAACTCAACTCCTATTTCTGGACGTCATTAACATAATCTCAAAGTGGGGTAAAGGATAAAAGTGTCTCAAAGGCTGGACTTTTGGTCAAGCAGGGCAGCCTTCTGTCGCACAAAAACACCTATCAGGAGTATAAAGCCCACGTGCCAGCTTGTCACGACCTATTAAACTGCTAATCATTTATAGCGATGCTTTCTTTTTCTAGAAGGGAGCCTTTTTTTAATGGATAACTTAGAAAAACTGCAATGAATCGAAATTATAAATCAAAAACTGATCAGGTGTCTCTTGCAAGACCACACTGGGTCTGAAATGTGAAATGGTTAGCGTTGACTCATTGCTCTATACAACCTGAACTAAGATTGAGCTAAACAGCTGGTGGATTTCATTGTTGTTAGCGGAGTAGCAAATAAGACTGAGGAAATTGATGTTGTAACACATACATAGTACCAGAGTTTTCTGGCATCCAGTCACAAAGGCACATGAATGGCAACCTCTGCGGTTACCGCACTTGAAGCCATGCATGAAGTACAGTCCAACCGAGCACACTGAAGCTCTAAAATAACAAGCAGAGGACAAGAAGGCGGCAGAGAAACCAAAAAGCTGCAAATGCCCCGACTGTAAGAGTGACATGACTTTGCGGATACTTTAAGGGAAAAAAAAAAAAAAAAAGACTCCAGGGCTCAATCACACATCTTCTACCACTAAAACGTATTGCACGCACTGCTCTTTTGGCTTTGCTGTATGGGGCGTGCTCCTCTCTCCCTGTCTTGTTTTGAGAGTTTTCCCTCCTGACTGCTTGTTCCAAGAGTCAGCCACTGCAGTGAGGAGGACAATGCGTACGTCTCACTTGTGTGGTTGAGGAGAAGCACCGTCGCCATTATTACAACGTGTCCCAGTTGGGGGGTGTGTGTGTGTGCATGTGGGGAGGGGAGAAGAGCAGAATTTCGGACCGTCGCAGAATTAATTTAAATCTCATCACGCGGCTCCTCTAGAGCAAAGCGAAGTACTGCACTGTGTTTGAGGGCTTGGTATGTTCTGCATAGCAACAGAGCAGTGCTACTTTTGCTGGGCTGGTATGAAGACTAATTGATGAAAATGGTGATTCTGCCAAAGGGAATGTGGCCCATTCTATGCTTCTTAAATGGCATTTTATTGTTACATGTGCCATCTTGGAGTTGTGATTAATACGGTGGCACAAGGACTACTTTTTTCAAATCTACCTGCCCTACTGTAATCTCTAAGCTACTAAAGTTGATGGGACTGAGCTGGACTTTTCGTTTCTATCATAGATCAAGTCACCAAATCCTGATATGACATCTCCAGAAAACTAGCCTCATCATCCCTGTGGTGACCTCATTTCAAGTTCCCCATGCAGTACACAGGAAACGCCGTCCAGCAGGCTACACTGCATTTGATCATGAATCCAGTCCTCCATTTAATCTTGTTCGCACATTAAAACCATGCACGCGCACACACACACACACACACACACACGTTTCTTCATTGAACACACACAAGAGCACCGTCTCTCACACACACAAAAGGGCAAGCTATAAAAATATCCAAGTGTCACCCACTCTGCGCCCGATGGTTGTGTTACTATGGTAACACTGTAACCAACAGAAAATGTGCAAGTGTGTGCTTGCATCCAAGAGCAGAAATGCTGCAGAGGTCAATCAGTGTCACGACAGCTGCGATGTGAATAATCCAACTCAACTTTTCTTTTTAAAAGAAGAGTTTAGTTGGGGGGGGGGCTACAAAACCATTTGTATGGCATTGGATCAGTCACTAAACATTTAGCACCACAGCCCACATTACTGGACTCTTATGGGATGCATCTTAAACATACGAGTCACACTATGGTGGGCTACCCTCGGTTTTGTGTCGCCTGCAGTGTGACAGAAACGGACTTGTAGCCAACACTATTGTGCAACACGTCCACAGTCACAACTTACACGTGGGCAGCTCTTGCCACCAGGATCTGCTTGGGACCCTAGTCTAGGGGACAGTCCCTGAGGCCTGCTAAGCTAGTCTAAAGTGTGGCAAGGAGACACTTGAATAATGTAAATTCCACTAGCATCATATTTGCCATTAGTTAACTTTACTAGCAGAGCAGCCTGGTGTTTAAGCTTTGCTGACCATGGCATGACCGAGATGTATGCGTATAGCTGCGAGTCAGACTTGGGATACCAGCAGTTTACTGCAGGCTGAAAGAGTGTAGAAGCTAGTTACGGTATTTATGCTTCATAAGCAGCTCAGTCTTGGGCATTGTTACAAAAACAAACTTGGTCTCTGCCATTTCTAGAGTAATGTTTTACCTGTCATTTTATAGGATGGTTGTTATTATAACATATGTTATACCAACTGTGATGAGCACTGGTTGATGGGGTCCCCTGGCGACCCAAATTTATGAGGGCCAAAATGTCATTGAGTACTCATTTGATACAGCAACTGCAAGAAGTAAGGAATTGATAGCAGATGTGGTGTTGGGCAACCAAAAATGAGAAAAAAAAAAAGGAAAAAAAAATTCTCCTATTAACATTTTTTGTGTTTAGGCAAACTGGTTCTGTGTTCCTCTTTGCACCCTACTCATCCACTGTGACCACACCCACCCCAGCTGTGCACTCTTTTCTTTCACTCTCCCTTCAGATAAAACTCTTGTACTGCACAGACTTTTAAAAAAAGCTTAAAACGACCTGCGAAACAGTACTACATTAGGCTTTTCCCCCCTCTGGGAAGGGAAAAATGTGATTATTCGGTTATATTTAGGACAGAAATTATATAGGGCAAAGGTCAAATCAGGTCAACAACAGAACATGTGAGGGATTTTAAGGCTTTAGTGTAAAGTTTAGCCCAAGTGAAATCGTACTGTAGTGTAATGCGGTGTGATGTTTGCATACAGTACATCCTCAAAATGCAGAGGACACTCTGCCTCCACATTTCTCTAAACCACCTTGCCATGGAGTGTTTCATGTTTGCCATGAGCCTCGGTGAGCAGTCAATGCTCTGTGCGGATGGATTTCCCACCTGTCAATCTCTGCCTTCCCTGCAGTGGGTGTGGCTTATGTAGTGAACGATCTCCAGCCTTTCCCCATTGGACTCGGCTGTGCAGAAGGGGTGTGTCTGAGCGTTTCCACTGGCTGACGTGGTGCAGTGCAGAAAGCCTTTTAGCAAGCTCCCTCTTCTCCAACCACCCTCTCCCCCCCTCCCCCTTAAACTTGAAATTCTTGAGGACAGTCTGATGGTAGCAGGGAAGCCAGTGTGTACACATGCTCAGGCACAAATGGCCTACATGACTGTGTGCAGGAAGATAAAGCTAACTTTTTAAAACTTCCATGTGATGGTTGTTAAGTTCAGATTTCACCAGTGGATCTGTTCAGCACAACTTATTTTAAGTTTGACCCCGCTGCAGAAGCTGTGAGAAACAAGACCACTGGCTGGTGGATGATGTACACAGGAGAGTAAAATCCTTACACATGCAAAAAAAAAAAAAAAACCCTCTGTACAAACTGCAATTCACCAATAGGCTTAAATAATTATCAATGTAGCAATTAAGCAGTGAGCGCTTTAATAAAATATAATAATCTACTGCTCATAAAATAACTGACTGACTATTAATGGTGGGTCCAGTGTACAGTTTTTTTCCCCACACGTACACACACCCACCTATCTTGCAGTCTCAATGCTAGACTGTCTCTTGTTTCTCTCTCCCTCTCTCACACACCGCTTAGACATTCTGACTCTAGTGTCTCCTTTCTTTTCTTTGTCACCCCTTCTCTCTCTCGCTCTCTGTGTCACCAGTTTTCTCCTCAACACCCTTCATTCAGTTTGAATTTCCAGCATTGTAAACGTATATTCAGTTCCTTATCCGTGACCCCCCTTCCCCCATTCGGCGATAAGATTTTCAAGAGAGCTAGCGGGCGACACCATATCAAGTGATCCATTAAGAGATGGGGATTGCCTTAGTGGAAACGTAAAACTGTCAGCGGTTAAGAACGCTGTGACCTTTTGTGTGCTTTACCTGGAAATGTTTCTGCTGTGGGGGAAGATTTCAAGGAATTCAGCTAGGTCCTGAGCTGAAAAATGGCAGCTCTTTTAAGCCGAAATATCGGCCTGATGCTAACATGGAGAATTACTTTTACAGGTTAAAATGCATGAGGCTCAAGTCTCCACTGGCTCCTGTTGTCCTTTTGCATCACTTTCAGTAGAGCAAGTGCTATCCAACGTCTCCTCGTGTACCAAGCTCAGACATCACACGTACTCTCTAATACAAGTGTTGATTTCTTGTTCTTCCTCAAAGTGTCCCTAAGTAACTCCTCTTCTCTGCCTCTCCAGTTGTCTCTTCACATCCTCCCTCTCAGCCCCACCTACAGGTGATGAGCTCATCTCTGTGGTTGCCTTAGTCACCTAACAACACGTCTGAGAAGCCGGCGGAAGCGCAGCGGAGAGGAGGACCTGAACTGAGAAAACACTGGAACAAAGCACAGCGTAGATGCTGGTGATGTCAGTACTGTGCCAAGCTGAGCACGACAGGCCGTGATGACAGCAACAACCTCCATCCTCCAACCCGTGATGACTCATTCCAGTGTTTCACCAAGAGAATGGACAGCCATTATAGGACTCACAGTTTGATGTGGAAATGTGATGTGTGGTCAGGAAATGCATTCCTGATTAGTATAAAAGAAAAGAAAAAAAAGTCTGTGTTAAAAACCCACGACAGGTCTGCTAGTCTCTAAAAACAGCAGCCATATATCGTGGAATAGAAGCGTGAGCAAAAGACAAACACAAAAATGTGTGACCATAAATTGATGCTTGTGCACTTACATGCAGTTTATATTATTTCTATCCGGATGCATAAACCTGGAGGGGGAAAAAAAAACAAGCAACGTGGGTTCATGGTTCACTGTTAACATACGGCTGTAAAAATCAAGCAGACGCCCATCGAGCTACTAAGCGTGCATTATGGCAATGACCCCTTTTAACACAAATTTCCCATCATTACACCCTCCAAATTGTCACTATAAATTGAACAGGATCTGTGACGTTATCGTGCTTCAGATTATTGTTTGAGTTAAACAAACTACAACAATCTGCCTGTGGTTAATGTAGAAACCACACTGCTAACACTAGCAGAAAGGAAAGTACATTTTAAAAGTACACATTATATATAGTACTGTGTAAAAGTCTTGAGCCAACACATTTGCTTCAAGGGATATTTTGTTTGTTAAGCAATTTAACACTGATCAATGAATTCCAGTAGGCATCCAACTCAAGATATGAACAAGTGTTGTGTCCAAACATAACAAACGACTTATCAAATAACCAATTTTAATAGGTTTCTTTTGTTACAAGCAGCCTGTCACAGAAACATCATTCTGTCCTTTCTTTAGTTCAATTTACAAAAAAAAAATTTTTTTTTTAAATATGCCAAAGATAACAAAGTCTGAGAGACGTAAAATAACATTTTTGCACCAACAAGGTGATTCCCAAAGAGCTATTAGCCAAAAACCTGGCATGTCTCTCCATGGTGTGTAGTGTTTCTGTTGGAGGATAAAAGAAGTGGCAGGCCTAACATCCAGGCCAGCAAATGTAACATGTAATGAAATGCAGAGTTGCATCTGAACCTTCAGCTGATCCATCTATTTTTTACTGAAGTCTCATCAGGAATGGTCTTAGTGAAAGGGTGGGTGTCAATAAGCCATTCTTAAGGAAGGGAAACGGAGAAAAGACTGAGGTATGTCAAATTACACAAGAGCTGGACTGGGAAGAGAAAAGCAATCTGAAAACCAAGAACAGTTCAATCTGATCAAATCTATTATATAATCCTAATGTCACTCTCTGTCTTCAAGGATGCTTAGACCCCTGAATAAACTCAAGCCGATCTACCTGCTGCCTGTCCACTTTCATTTATCAAAAAACAAACAGAATTTCTCAATTAAAAAACAACTAAAAAAACCCCAACTGCTCAACTGTTAGTCTTCTGCTCCATATTAGCTTATTTGCACTCTGACAATCTCACAAGATTGCTAGCATGATTGGCACATACAACATCTGTGCCAATCCTGATGACTGTCAACAATGAGATATCACACGTCCTCTCTACAAGTCACATTTGACTAGACTGCACTCAAGTCATTGTCGGAATACAATAACACTGTTGAAAGATTAAAAGCTAGTTTGGTTGCTACGTGTGTGCAATTTTTTTAAATAAACAAAACATCAGGCTTTAACGCCTTGACTTTTCCTGCTGTAAACGCACCTTTTGGCTTTGCTTTGATTTGGAACAGCTTGTGTACAGGCTGTCGGGAGTGAATCAAACAGAAAAATCTTTTTGTTTTCATTCAGTTCCTCGGTTATAATTTGACACCAATTCTTGATGCTCTGATTTCCCCCCCCCTCCTCTTTATTTGAATAACTGTGACAGACTGAGTCTTGTTCATTTTCCACCATCTGACTAGAGCAAACGAATAAAACGCCTCTAGGAACAAATAGAGCGGCTCACTTCCCAGCTGGATGTTTTGGCTGTGACATTCGAAGGGGTCACAGTACATTGAGAAAGACTTTACAGTTGAGCAAGCTAGGAAGGGGAGAATAAATGAAATCAGCTTTTAAACAAGAGCAGATTTGTTTTTATGCCAGTTCTTTAAAAACTATACCAGCACAACGCTTTAATAAATAAACCCAATGAGTGTCTGTTTGCTAAAATTCTCCACAGTGTTGTGATGGTGGACCGATGGCTGATGCGTTGGACAAGGTAGGACATCTGCGCATTTCGCTAATCCCTAGAGCTATACTGAGAACACTATCCATAAAAAAAATTAATAAAAAATTAAACAGTGTTTCTCAAGGGATTAAACACATCTGCCAAACTGTAAAAACAAATCAGTAATGTTGTCCCATATACCTGACTTTGGATGGCAATAGGGATTTTACTGGCTTGTAACAGTCTGTTTGTTGAGTAAATTTGGTTTCTTATTAATTTTGGCAGCAACGCTCCCTACACCATTCTGCAATAAAGCACAGCTACGCAACTACGATTAAAAAAGAAAAAAAACGAAATGTGATTGTGTACTTTTAATCCAGAAAAGAAGGTATCCGCTTTGATTGTTCAGCTACCAATAAAAACGATCCGGCTGTCATTCCAAATTACATAACATCGTCTCTGATTTTGGCAGATCACAAGTGGAAAACCATGCGAAGAACAAAAACACAAGCCAAATGTCTCTTCACACAGAAAGAGCAAGGGTGCGTGGCTTAGTGAGCGGAGCCAAGTTTATACCCAGAGGAATTGCTGGTAACGCGGCTGACAGGAGGGTTAACTGCACTGTGATCAAAATCACTTACATCTTTAACACAAGAGGGTGGGAGGGGAGGAATCGCTGTTGATCAGAGAAAGCCTAGAAACACAAAACATCAGGTCATCGTAGAGCTGAGGGAATAGCGTGAAATGAACAACACATTTTAAAAATTTGCACCAGACAGACAATTGCGGGAATGTACTTGTAGGGAGTGACCATGCATACTGTACACTACTGTACATGCACTTTAAATTATTATAGACAGTATTTGCAATGCGGCTTTATTTTTAATCTGCACACTGATAATCAAACCACAAGTGCCACTGGCAGTTGTTGCAGACTGCTGTAACTGAATATCACCATTAATTTTCCTTATTACTCACTCTCTCTCTCACACACACACACACACACCTACCTCTCTGTCTGTTTTTTGGTAAATAAGAACGTTTAACAGTCACCCACAGAAATGATTTTTCCCCTGTGCTGCATGGAAAATAATAATGATGACTGCCCACATGACTAAAGTGCTAACAGAGCACTGCATTTTACTGCATAGCTGGTAAAAAAAACCTGAGGTATCACACACCTGATTGAGTTCAGCTCCCCCAAAGCACCTCAAATGTTCACAATGAGTATTTATCCAGTAATAAACATGACAGAGCATCTGTAAGCACTGTTATGCGTTAAAAATAAATAAATATTAGTATACGAAACATCCTAAATGTATAACTGGGCAATGTGTTAACATTTGTGTTTGGGCATTGTGTCACCTCAGTGTGTACACGCAGGTTACCTCCAAAAACGTACTAGTGGATGGATAGCACTGACCCCAGCTGAGTGCTACAGAGGCTGCTCACGGTTTGGGCCACGGGCCTCATGACCAAACTTCATATTATTAATAAAAGAGAACCACGCCTGGCTTTTACAGCAGTTTCAGACCCACTGCAACAGCATTGCCTGCCTGCAGTAAGAACCGCGGACTCGGGAGGGGAGGAGGCATCACCAGGGGTAACGTTACGCCTACATCGCAGAGACGCACGAATCAAAGTCTATAAACAACGTCGGACTCCAAAAGTTACACTCAAACCTCAGCACCGCTGAATGCGAGCTGGTGCACGCCGCTGGTAAGGAGTCCCAACGGTCGTTTCCTCTGGCCAGCCCAAAAACGTGACAGAGGGGCGCAGGGAGGGAAAAAAATCTCTCCCCAAATGTTCCCCCTCTCGCCATCGACGTAACAACATGTCGGCAAAGGACGGCCATGTTTTGCTGGTTATGTCGACACGGGGAGGAGGAAAAGTAGGCACGATGTTCCTCCCGTCTGCCTTCCCCCGCCACGGTCACACAACACACCGAAGACAAACTTGAAACGCGGAGGGGCCAAAAATGTCCAATTAAGAAGTTGTCGGGAAACGTTGCGAGAGCACGCAGGTGGAAACGGCAGGGGCAGGCAAAGTTCACGCGGCCAGACAAGTTAAAATATTTATCCAGAGGCGCGTGGGTGTTTTGGGAACCACGCGAAGGCTGAACAAGCCGCCAGAGGGGCGCAAACAAACAACTACACGCAGTTTTAACTTGAGAGACTTTTCGAGGGGGGAGCCGTGGGGAGAGGGAGGGAGATGAGGGAGAAAAAAAAACACGAAGAAGAGTTTCTCCATTTCTTACCTGCCCACCGTTTTGGCGCGACGCTCAGGTAGTGCGGTACAATCCCAGAGCCGCTGGAGAGCCGACAAACACGCCGAATCTGTTTCAAACACTCTCTCGGCGGCTCGATAACCGAGCAGACAACAGGCGACAGGAAAGAAAAAATTGGCGATCACAAGGAGGATCTACGCCAAAAGCCACATGATCGCCGACGTCAGAGTACGTATTTGCATGCCGTACCGAAGCGCCGGTGCCCGTCCACAGCGGGTCCATGGTGTTACGGCCGTGAAAAGTTTAACGGCAGTTTAACGGAGAAAGTGAAACAACTCTCCGGGAGCACAACAGGAGTGCTGGCGTCTTCATGAAGCAGGCCCGCTGCTCCAAAAATGAATGAACCGCGTCTTGTTGCCGTCAAGTTGCCCTCAGTGCTGATGCCAGCCTCTCTGCTCGGAGCTAATTGAATATTTAAGCAGCTCAGGGGGTGGGCTTTTGCTCCCCTTAAAGTCCCGCCCGCCGCCTGTTACCACGCCCACTCCAGTATCTCCCTGTATGCAACGTGCATGTGATGTGAGGTGTGGAGCTGCTGCAGTGCCTTCTCAGCTGGAGGCTGTCCTGCATTATGCAGAGGGGAATCCTGTATTCACCTCTGCCTCTGCAACATACTTACATCTGGATCCAAGAAGGTTACTCTGAGGTCAGCTCATACTCAGGAGTTTGTGTTGGTAAATTCTGCCCTGAGGTGACACATGCAGACCAGCTCCCACACAACAGTGACCTCCACTGGATCCACTTTAGAACTGATATTGACCTTGGATTATCCACACATGTGTCATTCATGTTTTCTAACTGCATACTGATGGATTCAGGAGAAATATTATGAAGCTCTGATCCTCTCTGGTATTCACGAAAGTCAGTGTCAAGAAATGTTCGACAATCAGAGATCAGTGGAGGTTAGATAGGCCAGGCTTGGTGGTTACAGAGCAATGACCCTGGAGTTTTCATTGTTTGGCTTAGACACATGAGCAGGATTAATTCCACTGCGAATCTTTCTGATGTGTGTTGATGTGGAGACACTGTGAAGAGATTGATGAAGAATAGAATAGAATAGAATAGAATAGCCCTTTATTGTCATTGTACATGTACAATGAAATTGTGGGTGCTCCACACCAACTGCCGGAATAAAGTATAAATAGTAGTAGACAGCAGTAATAAATAGCAAACAGGACAAATATATACAAAACAAGAGAGATATATACAAAAACAATAGAAAGGCACACATTAGAAAACAAGTTGCAAAGTGCTTGGAGGTAGTGCAAAGAAAAAGACTTGGTCTGAATACAAAAGTATCTGGGATGTTTGAAATGTAACAAAAATATTTATAGATTCGGGATCTGTAAATGCAGGAGGACACTGAATTCATCTCATCCATCAGTCATCAATTCATTAATCCCAGCTGCCATATGATGGAGAGGCAGGGTACACCCCGGACAGGTCGCCAGTCTGTCGCAGGGCTCACACATAGAGACAGACAACTATTCACACTCAGATTCATACCTATGGCCAATTTAGAATCATCAGTTAACCTAACTCCACTGAATGCATGTGTTTGGACTGTGGGAGGAACCCTGAGCACCCAGAGAGAACCCATGCAGACACTGGGAGAACATGCAAACTCTACACTTAAAGGCCCTGATCTGATGGTGGATTTGAACCCAGGACATTCTTGCATCCATGCTGCCTCAACCTGAATTCAAACATTTTAAAAATGAAAGATCCATAGTGAACACAAATTATTTTTCAGACTATTTAAATATATTTGCAAATACCTGGAAGGAAACTTTATATATTTTTCGGTATTGCAAATTTTTTTGTGAAATTGTTTAAAACATGGAGACGTTGGTGCACTGGAGACGGTGTGGTGAAAAAATTAATAGCAGTGTAGAGAAACAGCTTGGGTTGGCAAGAATTTAGAAAATCAAGACAACTGCAAAAGGTCATGGAGATTAAATGTATCAGTGTGTTGCATACAATGCTACCCCTTTTATTGTTGTCTTGGTTGTTGTCCAGTGATGCTTGATCTGGTTTCCTTATAGCTCTGTGCACACAGGCATATTAATTCACTTGTCGCAGGAGAGCTTCTTGTCTGTGGCTACTTATTTGATTGATGTTGTGGTATGCTGATATGCTAATGGATCCTATTCAGATTTCAGCCACAAATCATCTGAAATATTGAGGTCAGAAATACCAGCTAAAAAGTGATACAGTCATCACTGAGAAATAGATAAATTATTGTTTATGCAGGAATGGCATGCATTGGATTATATAATTTAGGCCAATATATGTCCCATATAATTTTTTTTCAGTGCTTAATTTCCTGATTAGTCGAGTCATAAAGAGGAAAAACCTGATCAGCAGCTTGTTATTTGCATTCAGAGCAGATAATCTACAAAGTCATCTGGCTAAATGAATGCAAATATTTAATCTGAAGGGCTGTCGTGTTTGCCCGTTGAGTCAAGATTATAGTGCTGGTACGGACACCTCCAGAGGAAGTTCACAATCATTAATATCAAGGTTTCAGATATGACTAAAAAACTAAAAAAAATAAAGACCTGAGTTTATATGAAGTGATCAAACTGTCCACACAGATCCTTTCCTACAAAGCACCCCCACTGTTTGAATGATGCCGGAATCACTTTAATTCTTAAAGCTAAGTGCTTCTTCACCAGCGTCTTTCCTGCCTAATCTGTACCTACAGTGGTTTAGTTGAGCCTTGATATCGTTAAGGATTTTCTGCTGAAGTAGGTGAAATCAGTTGACCTGTCACAATACGTCTTGATCTCATGTGGCCCTTGGTGAAATACTTTAAAGTACCTTGTTATCAAAATATAACAGGGAGAGGTTTTCTTGCCTACCTGTCAGCATCTTCTTTAGAACAGGTCAATCAGTCAGTGCAGTCAGATCTTCAACCAGTTACATTTTTGATGGGGGCATTTCACATGCTCTTTGAATGTTTAAAACATATAAATGTTTCATTTAGCAAACAAGTGTTTGGGGTCAAATATGTGCAGCACAGTCTTAAGGTTTTAGTTTTAGTTCATCACAGATATTTTTCTTTATAAAATTAAATAAGAACAGATCAGAAATTGGCAAAGACAAGCCCACAAGTTCATTATAGCTTCAGTTGTACACAACCATCTAGGCTCATTGTTAAGAAATACAGAGATAAGAGCTGCTTACTGTGAGGAGGTTGAAGTCTTGCTCGTTTTTAGTGTAGATAATGTCTGCTGAAACACTCACCAAGGCTTGAGTGGGCATTAAACTCTTTTTGATAAATTACTTAGCACAAAGGATAAGTAACTGAATTAGAAGACATCTGTTTCTTTGCTAAGAAGCAAGCTCATGCACATTTGAAATATATAAAATAGAGGTTTATTTATTAAAATAATTGATCACTAAGGAAAATATGCTTTGTATTGTATACCAGTCGAGTAAATTTCATTTGACCAGATTTGATGAGATTTAATGTTTTACATTGTGCTTAGGAAACAAAATTACATGGAAATATTTCAAGTGATCAAACTGCTTAAAAAATCAACATTTTAGGCATAAATATTTTTTTTATTATTTTGTCCAAAAGATCTTTTTTTTTTTTTTCTGTTAATGAACACTGGCAGCTATGTCAGGTATCACAAACTTTAGAACAAGAGACTTGTTAGAAATATTCAATAAGTTAACCCAGATTTTCATCTTCATTTTTCAGTGTTTTTAATGGTAAAAACAGATGTGTATGGGGACTTGAGTGCAGATCAGAAAATCATTACTCTTCCTAAGATAATCGTGATATATAGAAATGGTCACTAGATGGTGCCAAATAACTGTATCATCACGCACTGAGCTGCTGTGTTTGGATGTGCACATTGTGAAGAGTGGAGGTGCTGCTCATTTATATTTTTAGAAGAAAGTTGTCTTTAGCATTTTAGTCAGCCACTATATCTGCTGCAAAGACAACTCCAAATATGACGAACATTTTTAACTTATTATCTGTTTCTTTGCAGGGCTGATTCTGATAAGATTAATATCACTGCGGGAACTCAAGAGTTGAAAAGAGTTGGGAGCGGTTGAAAGACTGAGAAAGAAAGAGGGAGATGCATTCAAAGAAGGGTGATTTAAGAATGATATAGTATTCTGACAGGGTGGTTTATTGAAATTAAAGTGTAAGTATGTGGTATGTGAATGGAAGCTTGCTCATAGCGATTATGTAACATGAAAAATCTCTCTTCTGTATATTCATATATGTAGAGTGATAATTAAGTTTCAAACAGTGTTTATCTATTGGATTTTAGTTTGTTAGACAGCATACATTTGACATTTGACTAATACAAATAATAATAAAGCTACCCTGTGTGAGTTTTCCAAGTTTATCTTTCCTTTTTAACCAGTAAAAAGTACACATCATCAGAACAGTAGCATGTGAAAGTGTCGTCACAGTGTTCAGGCTTTGCTAAACAAACACAAACATTTCCCGACAAGCTATTGGTAACTTCCTCTTAGACAGCACTAAGGCTAGTGCATGGAGTGACAAGATGATGTGTTCAGGCCCAGACGCTTATCAAGCATGAAAAATCTATATCACAAAGGTCTTAAGACCTTAAAATTGACACAGATTGAACTTGCTTTGGTGGATTCTCTAGCTTAGCATGCGGCAAAAACTGTGCTGAAACGATCATTAAGTTTAAAAATGGTTAATTTCTCCAAGTTTAACTCCAGTCTAAGTGAAACGTAATATAGAAGGCTGCGGATTGTCATATGGAATACCATTTTACCATCCTCATGCCAGGACACATACAATTTTGACCACTTTTAACACACGTGATAAGTCTCAGTCTTACCACTCTTTTATCCCCTCAAAAATGTGATCTATTCACAACACCACCACCAGTGCCACCTCACTAAACCATAAGTAATGTTTTTATCTTTATTATTTTTAATTTCTTAGTGCTAATAAGTGCTTCGGTTCTTTTGACTTCTAGAAATAATATACGCTTGGCCTTTTGGACCTGTTATGCTAAGTTCTTTCTCAAAATTTTTTATCCTTTACTACAAGAAAAGCTTTAAATGATCAACAGCTCAAAATAACCCTTATTTATCTTATCTTAGACTGCGGTGCTGCCCCAGAGTTCATCAGCTGTCTGAAACAAGCCTGCTCCTCCCTTTAAGCAAACTTTCTTCTGATTGGCTGTCTCTTATAAACACAAGGTATAAACAGCAGCTGGGTGGCTCTTCTATGATCACAGCTTGAGCTGTGTGCTTGGGATACTGGCTCACAGTGACATCATACAGAGCCAAGAAAGGGAAAAAGAAAATCTTAAAGTGTTTGGAGGAGCTTTTGGCTCTCAGGGACTTGCACAGACACTGACCCCATTATTTCAAATTTAGGCCTGGAGTACGAGCACCACCACAACAGTGTACATGCATATGAGAGAAAACATTCAAAAGCATGCTGAGTTGTTTAAAAGGTGAGATTGGAGAGCCTTCATTTGTAATGAGCTCTGTGGAGGATGTAGTTGTGAATGCATGTGAATGTGTTTATATGTTGTCTCCAAGTTGTTCATGTTCTTCCCCTGCGAGGAGTTTTGGCCCATTCACACATTAGACAGCTGGAATATTATCAAGAAGCTGCTTTGGTAACAATACATTCACAGACAGCTCATCCACTGGGAGTTTATAAATCCTGTCAAGGCTCTTCCCACATTAAGGTTCAGCACATGACACATCTCCCGATACAACCATGATACAGCAAATGAAGAGTGGGGATATTATGAAGAGGGAGGGGGAGATGAGAAGCAATGGCAGAATGGCCGGGTGGCTAAAGAGAACATGTTCTTACAGCTGCGCTCCCACAGCGCGTTCTGGCAAAGCAGCTTGGTAAAATATCTCAAGAGATAGACAGGGAGAAATGAGAAACAGGATGCAGAGTTGAGCAGCTAAAAAGTGGAACAGATAACATTTTTGGAATAAGAGCTATGCATAAATCCTCTGTCGGTGTCAGGAGAGAAGTGCTTAGTTAAGTCAGAAGGATCAGGAGGTCAATTTTGTTTATGGTATCGGTAGATTGAATAAATACACAGAAATAATGAGGGCTAGTTTTAGAGGGATCAGGTCTCATGCACAGCTTATTTTATTAACATTAACATCAACAATTTGAATTTGATATTGAAAAAAGAAACCAAAACTGTAGATGTCTTAGATTGTCTAAGCTTGTTTTATGTGGGAATGCAACCTGGACTGTAGTATCAGATGGTCCTATCTCTGTCTCGGGAGGATCTGTGGATCCCTTTGTTTAGCCTACTGCCAAGATGCAGTTCTTTCTTGTAAAGAGTTTCACTTTCTGTCATCAAACCGTTTTTTCTTAATGATGCAACATATTCAACTGAAAGTATTTTCATAAACTAGAATCCACTGCATCCACGCCAAGTGTTTGTTCACATGCTAATCATGGTCCATAATTACCAGCTCATGCACATCTACTTACCACCTTAGCATCTTTGTGTCTGTATTCGTAAGAGTGGCTGCATCGTTCTTAACTTGTGAACACTAAACACTTATAAATTGGTGAGCAGACCAAACTGGCAGTAGCAGAGTGTTCACTGCCTGGCGGGAGAGCGACTAATATTTCCTGTCTTCATTTTTCTTACACCAACTTTCACTAATGAGCTGAAAGCATTTAGACTCCTTATTGAAGAAAATTGTATGTACCGCATTCAGTTTTAGTCATAGCTTATTACCAGAGCCATTTATATACTCTTACCCACAGGTCTTTTGGAAGTTGTCTTCCTCCGCAAGTGTTTTCCTTACTCCTTTCAGGTGTTCTTAGTTATTATTAATCTCTGGCTCTTTTCCACAGCGTGTCTTTGTCCTGTCTTCCTCCCCTCACCCCCAAATGGTCCCAGCAGATGGCTGCCCCTTCCTGAGCCTGGTTCTGCCGGAGGTTTCTTCCTTTTAAAAGGGAGTTTTTCCTTACTACTGTCGCAAAAGTCTTTCCTTGTTGAGAGTCATATGATTGTTGGGGTTTTTCTCTGTATTATTGTATGGGCTTTACCTTACAATATAAAGTGCCTTGAGTAGACTGTTGTTATGATTTAGCACTATATAAATAAAATGGAATTGAAAATTGAATTGAATTGAATTCTTTTTGACTGCAAAACTGTAACAACTACTTCAACCTTGCTCATTTCCCTCGACTTGAGATCATACTCCAAAGCAGCGCAGTGCTATGAAAAACAGCAACTTTCTAATGGTTGTACTGGAGTGCCACTGGAGTAGCGCGGAGTGGGCTGCACATACAACCGACAACTTGGCCTTTGTAGGTCAAAATATTTATCAAACATTTTTAAGTTTTTTCAAAGGAACTACTTAACATATTTTTAACAATGTGCTTTGGAAGAGAGGGCATTTATACCACAGTAATGACCTTAAGTGGACTTACCTTTAAATGGCAGCAGAAAGAAAATGCAAGAAACCTGGATCCTTCTTTCTAATGTGCATCCTTCAGAGGAACAGTGTCTCAGATTTCTTTGGATTTCAATAAGTGATTATAAGTGAGAATATACAAGTGCATTTTCACAAATGTGTTTTTGAAGATTACCATCTGCTTCTACTAACTTGATGAGGGAAAAAGCCTAAACCCTTACTCTTCTCCTCTTTACAAGCAAGAAACCAGATCACTGCTCTTCCTCTTCTCTCATGGCCTCTGCTCCTGCCTCTCTTCCCTCTCTGCCCCAGCTTTCTTTAATTTCAAATCCATGTAATTCTTTTGTTTTGGAGGACAAAAACAGCATTCTTTCTAATTGAGAAAATCAGCAGCACAATGCACAAAGCCTGGCAGTATTATATTTTCCCAGGGCATACAAAAAAAGAGGAAGAGGACCATTTATCCAACGATTTGTCACCCCCATTTCCATTTCTGTGAAATGCTTATCCTTGCGGTTTGGACCACTGTCACTTCACAAAACCATGATATGAAAATATTTACCACAGTGACATGAATTGGGAGGAGACACTTTGAAATTGCTTCCTCTCTGTGCGTTTTTTTCCTTCTTCTCTGGAGTCATCAATGGCACAGATGTGTGTCTGTGTGTCTGTATGTGTGTGTTTGTCTGCACACACGTGCATGTGTAGGTGCCACCTCTATGTGCTATACTTGCGTTTCTCAGAGTCTGACAGAGCTACCACTGTAATCATCAAACACACAGATGGTTACAATTAGGCCATATGGCTTTGAGTATCCGAAGGGGAGGGGTTGGGTGGGGTGGGAGCAGAGGGAGAGATAGCAGAGGCAAAGCAAATTAGCTGAAATCACAGGGATAGGTAAGCAGAAAGAGAGACACAGAACACAGGGAAACAAGAGAAGATGATGGGTAAAAGATGAAGACAGTGGAGACAATAATGAGAAAAATGATAGAAATTTTTTAAAAAGAGCAAAAAACAAAACAAGGGAGCACACAATGAAAGAGTGGCTCCAAGAAACTTATATCCTCTTATTTATTTTAAGGTGTGAGCAACAAATTGTCTCTTTACTTGTCATCTTTTGACTAAGTGCCACTTCGGGCCCAAATCAGCACAATGAGAATCAGACAGTCTAAACTCTCTTGCTGAACTCTATTGTTGCTCCCTCTCCTTTCCTTTCCTATTCCTGTTCCGGCAGACGCATATGTCACCTGCTTCCAGCGACGCGCAGTTGAGGGTAATTTATAGTCCTGCAAATGTGTCTGTCTGTGTATAAGTTTCTGTTTGCACAGGGGGTTCACCCACCTCAGACATGCTCTTGTGCAGGCCAGATAGAGCCTGACTGACTGTGCATCACTGGAAGGTGGATGACATAAGCATCTCACGAATGCTGATTGGTTGAGATATGCGTGGGAATACAGATTACGGAGCTCACAGGGAACAGGAGAACTGTGAAAAAAGCCATAAAAAATCAAACAATACAGTATGAACAGCACTGACCGTGCTAGATACCTGTCATTGTTTTTAACATTCGGTTACATTCAGCTTTGTGTGTTATAACTTCGATCTTCTCCGCAGCTAGCTGATGGACCAATAACAGCAGAAGCAAGAGTGGCCCACAGACTGGTTGTTGCACATGCTTTGTACATCCATGTGGCAGGTAGATGGGCAGTCCCCGGAGTGGTGAAGAATGTGAACACGCTACACTGAACCATAAATTTACAATTTTGGAGGATTTCATAAGCACATGTCCTGGGTGGTTTCACCCTAAGACAGCAGGGATGGTGTCCAGGGTGGGTGAAACTACCTTTCTGCTCACTGACTGGTGGACATGTGAATGCACACAAACACATTTGTGTGACCATAAATTATGCTTCAGACTCCTCCAAAATCCTAACCATAAATTCAACTTAAAAGAAAGGATGCTACTGTAGCTTACTAGCTTTGTTTTACGACTCTGTTTTCAGTTCATCTTGCCTTTTTCCCCCAATATGTCTTGCAGACACTTACAAGACAAGAGTCTATAATGCTAATACGCACAGTTATTAACTAAGCTACGATCACAAGTTTGGGAATAAGCTGACCAGTAATGAGTAAATGTCACCTTGAGCATGACTGCTGCAGTCTGAGTCAGAGGCTGTGTAATCCTGCATGAAAGTGGTCATATTCACTATTTTTGTTGTCTTGTACAAGTGACAGTGAGGGTCATGTTAAGATAAAGTATTGCTGTTAACTACACATGAAATGCAACTAGAAAAAGAAGCCACAGTATCCCCGCTTCTCACCATTACACACTTGACAAATTGGTGCTCACAGTGACTGTGAATGACTATTTGTTGACTTGGGAAGTGCATGAGAGCAGAATGTACTGTAATCTGCTGCCACTGCAAATATAAGAAGAGTGGTAAGTGGAAAACCAGAAGAATACAAGAATGGTTTGTTCAGTGTGTAGTATGGGACACAGCGAAGGACTGGACTAAGAAAGCATAGACACAATAACAAGTAACTAAATAAAACACCTTTAGCAGGACTGTGGTAGGACTTGACTTAAGCGGCCAAAGAAGTGCAGGAGACTGATGTTGTCCAGTGTAGCAAGTGATTTATTCACCATTTTGTGACCAAACAATATTTACAAAAAATAAATAAGAAACTCAATTCCATAATTAACTCAATTCAAATAAACATAACTGAACTTAAATAAACAGAAATTAAGGTCCTATGCACACAGCTACACTGACCTGGTCCTTTCCTCCCTGAACACCTGGGTTCATCTGCTTAAATAGTCCACTTAACCAAACAATTTCGCCTCTGGACTATTCCATTCAGTAGGTAAGATGAATCAGAATCAGAATCAGAATCGTGTTTATTGGCCATGTATATGCACAGACACATACAAGGAATTTGGTTCCGGTAGATGGTGACTCTCAAGCACAGCATTGTATATCTCAACAACGTAAGCAGCACAATTCACCCACACACACACACACACACACACACACATGGATATATACAGCTACACATGCATACACATACATACACAAACCTACACAAGCTGTGTAAACCAACCATAAATAACCAATCT
>VUQG01019012.1:0-19932 GCA_015106755.1 Etia nguti
TATATGCATTGGTGTGAAACCATAGTCACCTAGCAGGAACTGATATCCCATTGATATCCGGACCTAGGTTTCTAGGCCAGGGTTTGGTATTAGTGTTTTGGGGGGTTTAAGCCCTAGTTTGGTCAGTTATGACATAATGTTTAGTTCTTTTTTTCTGTTCTGCTGCCTTTATACAATTTTTTTTTTCAATATTTTCCAATTCAATATTTTTCTAGTATAATTCAGCTAGATTCTCTGTTGGTTTAGCTCTGATTTGAGCCAGTATGCTTTGTCGCCGGTTCAGTCTGGTATTTGCCATATTTTGGTCTTCTAACCTTTTGATGTTGCAGTCCTGATTCAGATTAATTATTATTTTTAGCCCTAGTGTATTTCCATCTTGTGATGTTTTGGCATAGTTGGTTAAATATCTTTGTTAGCCACATTCTCTGAATTTTTTTGGCCACCATTTCTTGCTGGTGTTGGGGCACTAGTTTAAACCAGGGCTTCATCCAGTACCAGTGCTTCAGTTATAGTTCATTCCAGTATTATACAAATCCCTTATTTGGTCTGATGTATGCCCTGTTTTTTGTGTCCAATCCTTTTTTTCTGTTTTTCAGATCATGATGTTGTCTTAAATTTAGTGGTCTTGGTGTTGTGCTAACAGGGGCTTCAGGGTTTTGTCTAACACTTGGTGGTGTTAAAGGTTAAATAAAATGTCTCTAGTATAACCGGTGGAATCTTTTTTTTGTTAATGATGTTATTTAATACTAAAATTAAACAGCTTAAACATACACAGAGCTACTCTGGAAGGATTTTCTCTTGTGTGTTAATCATTGTGATAAGGCATGTAAAGGTTTGTGCTATGCAGCACACAGCGTCACAGGAAGCGGTGCTCTCCAACTCAAATACGGCCAGCCAAATCTCCAAGCGTCCAACACGGAAAGTAATTTTAATCTGACACCATCATCAAAACACACACGCACAGGACTACCAGGTCGGTTCCCACAATAACTCAGCGAGTGTTTGTCCAACTTGTTGCTCCATTTCACATAATGAAACAATAGAATGCACACGCAGTAAGTGATTCCAGTGGTTTATGGAGCAGTGCTGCGTCAATGCTGACCTCCAACTGCCCACAAAACGGAGAGAGAGAAAAAGAAGTAAAGGGGGGACTACATAGAAATGTCCTCCTCTAATAATGTTCAAGTGGAAAGTATCTAAGGTCATTTAGGTAATTACAGTAATAGAGAACATTTTAACTCTTGGTCTTTTCCAGACTGTGAGAATTTCTATGTCTGATGGTTACTATATATGTCATTATATACAGATTTATAGAGAGAGAGACGTGATGCTGTCCAGCAGTATAATGTGTAAGTTTGTGTAACAGGTGTGTAACTAAAGGTAGACGTGAAACACGAACACCTAGCACTAAATTTCTTATAGGTGTCACTGTCACGATCACGTAGATACACTGTACACACATAAAGTAATTTTACTGCAGGCCTTCATGTCCCCCATAAGATGAACCGCACTAACCTCAGTGATCCTCTCACTTTTCATCTACTGCATACACACCATTGTTGCTTCCATAGAAATTAACAGGGTAAGTAGCAACCAGGTCCTGCTAATCAAACCAACTCTATAAAATCAGGTACAGGTCAGTGATCCCAAGCACCTCAGCAAATCTATAACACAATGGCTGAAAAAGCAATGAATCAAGGTGTTGCAGTGGCCCAGTCAAAGTCCAGAGCTCAAATGCTGTAGTGGGACCCTGTAAAGAAGAGTGGGCAAAAATTCCTCCTCAGCAATGAGAGACTGATAAAGTCCTACAGAAGCACTTACTTTAACTTACTTACAATTACTGCTAAAGGTGGTTCTACAAACTAATTGAATCATGGCATGCACTTTCACAGGACCGCACAGAGCCCTGGGAAAACATTTTTTTCACAGGACTGTGTTTGACCTTTTTTCTGTTTTCGACACCAACTGGATGGATTACTGCAAAAATCACATTCCCACTGGGATGACATTAATTGTTGGTTATGCCCAAGATGTGATTTGTTGCCAAACAAATAGGTTATCGGCAAAATCAAGAATAATCTTCACGAATCACATGGATTTAGATGGGTGTAGCTACTGTGATGTCACTGGTTTGTGAACTTGAGTTGAAAGTTTTCACTGTCATCACATCACAGTGTTGGTGTTTTCAAACTGGAACCAGCAAGCATGCTTGTTAGCTAACAACTTGAAAATCATGAGTCATTAGCCAAGACGCATATCCAATTAATCCTGCTTTCTGACTCCTGGAGTGACCAAAATTTATAAAATGGACATAATGTTATATCCGGTATGACCCGAAATGAGTGAGCCCATCAGGAAAGTGCTTACTGCAGTCAGAGCTGAGAGCCCTTTCCCCAAAGACTTCTACAGGGTTTTTCATGCAACAGGTATCACCCCCTGGTGGCCATTAAAAGGCAGTTCTGAATTGGCTTTGCTTCTCAGAGCCAGAAACTACAGTCATCTGTTACACCATCTATGGTGCAAATTAGCCAAGTATAAGCATCACTGCTGCTTAGTAGATTTTTACTTTGTGAGGTGGACTCTCACCTACTGCTACAGAAGACACAGAAGAGTGTCTCATGATCATCAAGAAATCTGGCCAGATTTTTCCAGTGTGATCATCAGAGACATATTGGATGAAAATTATATGCACAGACACATTGGTATTACCACCTTTTTCTGACTTACCGGAGCCATGGATAAACTTTAGGCTTCAGTTCACAAGGTTATCAGACCAGCAGCTAGCTACAGCTTAATTTATTGAGTGTTTGCTAACTATAGTAGATGAGTTTTCTTCAGACCACATAATACAGTACTGTGACACATTGTAATGTTCTCATGGTAATGTAATGTGGTGCAGGTCCATTGTGGATAAGCCCATTCTCCAAAAGTTGAATCAGTGCACAGGTTCTGTTTCCTGATCAACTCTTTTCTGGGGAAGTCATTGCACAGAGAAGCAACAGTGACACCTGCTGCCCTTCTTAAGATACACAGCCATTACAAACCATTAAAAAGCGCCGAAACATTTCAGTACAGTTTGTTGTTTTTGTTTTGTTTTTTATTTGTGTAAATTTTCCAAAATTATAAGATCAATGCATCAGTTTTGTTTGTTTGTTTACAGTGGAAATACATATTACATGTAACAAGTAATTAATGATCTAATTAACTTTAACCCATTAACCACATCAATCAGTATAAACAGTGTTTTTACTGAGGATTTCAGCGGGCACCAAATCCTTAATATTTTCTGAGCTCTTTTCAGAGACTTTATAAACCCAGTCTGCACTTATTTATCTTTTCAATCCACCTTTTCTTAAGCTCCTGTCTTCCTGCACAATTTTCAGCCAGATGACAGACAGTGAGTGAACAGTGACACCTGCTGGTCAAAGTGTGAATAACTAAGAAGACGTCTACAGCATTGTGTTTGCGGTCTGGAGTCCATACAGAACATTAAGGTGGACGATCATGTTTTCAGTGGGGCCAGTGCCACTTCATGCCCCTCTGGATGCACCCCTATCCAATCCCCCAAAACTCAGTTTGACACACAGAAAAGCAACACTGTTAACAAACCGTGAGATTGAAATGCTTGGCACTTTTGCTTAAGAAAAAAAACCCAAAGTAATTGAAACAGTTAACACTTTGTGATGATTTCTTTTTTCTGAATCTTGTCAACATCTTTGTAAATTTTGAATTTAACCTGCAGCGATGGTTGTAAAACTCACAGGGATGCACACACATTTAACAGAAACAAACCATTTTATTCTCAAACAGTTTTTACATGATCAATAAAATACAACACCATGTCAACATTTGGATCTGTGTGTGTGTGTGTGTGTGTGTGTGTGTGTGTGTGTGTGTGTGTGTGTGTGTGTGTCAGTAACATGATCAATACACAGTGTCCCAAAGTTTTACTTCATAGAGTAAATAGAAACAATGGAGACAATTATAAACCAAACATAAACAAGGCAGAAGTGTTCAGTACATTCAGCACAGCAGGTAACAGTCTGTCCCAGTGTTCCAGCTGTAGTTTCTATAAAAGGAGTGTGACCAATTGATCATCTTGCTGGGCCAATCGAATTCACTTCTGTCTCTACCAGACCAATCAGGTGGCTCACCTCCCTCACAGTACCGCCCGCTTCCATCAGAGCTCATCCTACAACACACAAACGTGTCAGACTCCAGTTTAGCGCCTGGGTTGGTTTGTGTTAGAAGTTAACCGGCACTAACCTTTGGCTTATTGTGTAACCGTGGCAACAGCTGTTGCAGCCGCTGTCTGACAGTGTCAGCAATCACGTTAGCGTCTCGGCTATTGATATGCTCCCCACTCTGTTCATGCTGTCAGAACACACACACACATACACCATTAAGTCAATCCATAACTGACTCTTTCCCATCAAATCTGATGATAAAGGCTGTGCTTTCTGCTTTCTTTGTTTTATAAAAGTAAACTGAGCTCTTCTCTTTTTTTGGACTGTTGATGAATATAAAACATTAGAAGATATCACACTGGTGTGCTGGAAATCATAAACCCCGCTTTTATTTTTTTTAATGGTATTTCATGGACAAAGTGTTAGAATGGGGAAAAATCCGGAGCTGATTCCTACTTAACAAAAATATTTGGGAGAAGACAGATTCAACAAAACAAAATAAAAACAAACAAATAAGCAAAAAAAAAACTGAGGCATGGAGAAAACATGATACACAACACAACTTTTACAAAATCAAAAGAGGCTACAGCCATGAAGTCTAATCCTAGAACATTCTTACTCTGAAGTGTGTGTGCGTGTGTGTGTGTGCGTGCGTGTGTGTGTGTGTGTGTGTGTGCGTGTGTGTGTGTGCGTGTGTGTGTGTGCGTGCGTGTGTGTGTGTGTGTGTGTGTGTGTACTTACCCTCTTTTTTCCCAGATATGGGTAAAATCTGACAGTTGGGTAGGCGGTGATTCCAGCTGACTGACAGGTCTGATAATGAGCCTGACAGTCAACTTTCCCTGCCCGGACCTCGCCTTTAAGCATCTGTCAATCACGCACACACACACAAAAAGCATGACTGCAGGACTCTTGACTACAAGAGAACCATACTTTTAAGAAACTCTTAATTTGTGTTTTGTCCCACAGTCTGTTGGAGGAGTTTACTTTCAGTTTGTCTCATCAGTCACTGTAGAAAAAAAGCAAAAAGATTCATGCAGAGAAGCAAAGTTTTCTCACCCGAGCTAGGACCTCAAACTCTGGGGCAAAGTGTTGACACGGTCCGCACCAGGGGGCATAAAAATCCAGGACCCAGTGATCTCGACCTGACAGAACCAGAGATCTGAAGGTCTCTGGAGTGAGGTCCACAGAGGCTCTGGGTAAAAAGCTGTACACACAAGAGATTAACTCAACTATTAAGACTGTACACGTCCCCTTTCACTGGTTCTTTCGCTGCAGAAAGAAAAAAATACCAAAGAAATACAGAAAGACAAGAAAAAAGAAAAAGAAAAGGCAACTTCCATCTCACCTCAGTGCCCATGTTCTCAGTGAATGGGCATCTCTGTGCCAACCGTTATAACTCCTACAGAGACAGGCGGGTGAAAAGGAAATTGGTAATCAATAATCTAAGTGAAAAGAAGGGTAACAAATTCAGACTAATAGGCAGATGTAAAAATGTAAAACTAATCTGATCATCTGATATGTTGTGATGAAACTCATATCCATATTCTCGTCTCATTATCCTGGGAACACTCATTTCCTGACATCTGAGCATGTAAAGTGAGTTACATACGTATAGCGATCTGGCTGCCGGCTGTTTCCAGGGTACAGGCGGATTTCTGGGTATGCTCTCACACTCTGCCTCTGACAGAACGACTGAAAGCGCTGACAGTCAACCGAACCGACCAGGATCTGACCTGAAAGCAGCTGGATGGAGAGGGAAAGCAAGACAGCGTCAGGTTAGATACCTCCACTACCTTTGTTCTCTCCTTCTGATAGCTGAGTCCTGACCCTCTGTTTTCATCTGCTGATTTCTGTCACTTGCTTTAGGTTCATTAAAAAAAACACAATGTTGCTGGTTTTCTTCACAAATTCTCTGTTTTCTTGGAGTTGTGCAGATTCGATCATAGGTATTAATTTTAAAACTGACATCTAAACTGAATTTCTTTCCTGTAAGGTTCATATATTTTTGGACCAGGACATAATTTGGCTATTTTAACTGTTTAACAAATCTTATTCAAGCTTATGTTATACAATAAATATGGGTTTAAAGAAAAGAATCTCAGCTTTGAAGAGTTTTGAGAAATATGCCATTAACTGTCAAGGACAGGTCATGCTGCAGAAACAAATCTATCAAACAGATAGCAGGAAAATTGGGAATGGCAAATTGACATCTTTGTACATTCTGAAAACAAAAGACCATAGTGGTGAGCTCAGGAACCCCAAAAGTGTCTACTAAGGTCAACAGCGCAGGATGATCCGAGACTCCCTTTTGTGTTTTTAAAAAACATACATTGAAATCCAAACCAGTGAAAATTTAGGAAGGCCCCATTAGACTGCCACAAAACACAGAGAGAAAGGGCACAGAGAAGGTTTGGAACAGCTCATCTGAAGCATGCAACAGCAGAAGAAGCTGGAGGCTGTGTCATGGCTCGAGCTTCCAGTGGCACAGGGTCACTGAGGTTTACAGATCAGGTGACAGTAGAGGGAAGCAGCTGGATGACCTTTAAAGTTTGTAGAGCTCTCCTTCTTGTGTTCTTTCAGTTTGTGTGTATGGTCTGTATATGGCACATATAAAGTGAGTTATACCCGGGCCATGCGTCTCCATTCAGGCATCAGAGCCTGACAGGGACCACACCAGGGAGCGTAGAAATCTACCGCCCAGATCTGTCCTTCATCTCGACCTGCAGCAGAGAAACAGACCACTGTTTTAGACTTTAACTTTAATAATCCCCCCTTCCTCTATGTTGCTTTAAACTAAAAGATGGGAATGGGTAGTTTTAATAAAACAGCAGCTGCAGCTGTCAAGTTCTTTTACAACAGTTCAAAGTCTTTGCAACTAGCCCTTTGTGCAAGAAGCAGTTTATTGTCAGGAGCAATTTTTACCTTTCACTTTCTCTGTGAAGCTTGAAGGATCCAAAGTCAGGACAGATGGATTAACCAGGTCCTGCAGAAAAAGAAAGAAGCCCTTTGTGAATCTCACTGTCTTTTAAATAAGCACTTTGAGACCAAAGGAAAACAGCAATGAAAAAAAATTCTACTATGCACTAAATTTATTTTGTAATAATATTGACAGTGGTAATGATCCCTTTAGCTGCAATGATTCATTGAGTAATTTAAAAAATTTGGTCATAAAAAATTTCTCAACACAAACTTTGCTTCGATGCTTCGGTTAATGCACAGATCTGTATTGCACCGATGTGTTAAACGATGTAACCATGAGCGTTTAACACAGGTGTGACTAAAACAGACCTGCAGGATAAATGTGTTTAGGAGCAGCGTGTGAATAAAAAGTCTGACAACATGAAGCCCACACAGGCCCCAGTTTTAAACAAAAACACTGATAACACAACAGCAGCAGTGATGATGATGATGGCACAGTTTAACATGGGCCCAGAGTCTGTTTACACACCACGAAGAGCAAAGAGGCGGAGCCGCTACGGTGAGCTCAGGTAGAGTGAAAGAAAAACGTGTTTCTAACGTCGTAAACAGCAGAGCTGTTCCTGTGATCACCATTAACGCCTTTAGTGGGAAAAAGCGAGCAGGAGTCCTTCATCAAAACACCTGATCAACAAACTCCGATGTGAAGAAAAGCAAACTCTGTAGCTGCTCCATCCACCGTCGTTTGTTTTACACAGAAAAATCTGCAGTAAATCTCCAGAAGTTGTATTAAAATGTGCAGATTAACCATTAACTTAGTCTGACACCATGTTTAAATTGTACAGCTCTCTGAAGGCTGACGGCAGCCATACTATTTTACATGGAAACGATACCTGCAGTAAACAGGGGTGAGTCTAAAGGGGGGCATGGGGTGTAAAAGACCATATTAATGTCAAGGCTTTCATAAAACATTTCAGATTAAAAGTGAAATAATATAAAATATTGTATTAATTAAATTGCATTAATATTTAAATATATAAAAATAAAAGCTTTTTTTTCACAAGCCAATAAAAAAGTACACGGGCCATTAAACTCTGAGCCACTGACCTGAGGGTTGTTAGCTTGGACACTGGATTATTATTAATAATAATGTTGCTGATAACATTGTGTCATCTGTTATCAGCAGCACAAAAACTTGCCTCCTGTTAACATCAGAGAGGTCTCCAAAAAGACAGAGTAAAAGTTCATTTTCTTGCCTTAGTTTAGATTGTATATATATCTTATTTTATTTGACTTTGCCTCTACTGTGATTGTTTTTATATATATATATGTATATAAAGATGTTTGCATTTAAGAAAGTGTTTTCTTTAAAAAAAGATTTTACTAATATGGTATGCAAATACAACTAAAGGGTTTCTTTTTTTACATGCAGTGAAACTTTAAAATATTGCAAACTCAAGTATTTCTTATCCGATTACTCAATGGACTCAATGATTAATCAATGGACTAATCGACAAATTAATGAAATAATATAGCTGCAGCTGTAAATTTCTTAAAGGCACATTTTGACCAAACGGTGTACAGAATCCAAAAAAAAATCCATAAGCATAGAAGAGCCATTTCAGTTGTATTTGATGTAGTACCTGTATAAACTCCAGGATGCCGTCAGCTGAATGATGACCTTCATATTCATGCACAGAAGAACCATTAAAGATCACTGTGGTGGGATAAGCCTGAATATGATACTGAAAAAAGAGAAAAGTGAATTACTAATTGGTCGGCACATTTTAGTCTTAAGCTTAAAAATCAACAATATACACGGACGCATGTGCTTACTCTAGAACAGAGGCTGTGATGGATGGTACAGTCCAAAGTGCCAAACTTCATCTGCCCAGCTAGCTGGATTGAAGCTTTTCTCAGTTCAGGCAGTAAAGCTCGACACGGGGGGCACCACTGCAAGCAAGAGCCAAATGTTTGTGAGGTTAATAAGTAGCAACGACAACTCTGAATTCTTACCCTATGTTCAGATCTAAGGTACCAAGGCTTTAGGCTGTCGGTGGTCCTCATCACTTCAGTAGTTTGGTTTTTACTAGAGCTATTTAAAAAGTGGTAATAGATTAAAACAGATTTTAAGTCTCATTTTCTCACTTTTGGTTTTGACTGTTTGGTTCAAATCACTATGGATGACAAAACTTGATTAATTAACCCTTGTTCACACAGTGGTCCCATTGTTTCAGGGTCTTACAAGCTCACAATGCTTCCCACAAAGTGGTCCATATCTGCCTCGGAGTTAGTGACTGTTTGTGTTGTAGGTGTAGCACCACCGCCAGCCCTTAAGTTAAACAAGGACTCTGACTGGCTGCGTCATCAGTGTCAAAAACATTTGGAGCAACCAGCAGATTACTCTTATGCCTGTGCTACGTTTGGTCCCTTGCTCATGCCTCAGTCACACTAGAATAAAAATAGTATTAAACTGTCAATCCTTGCAATTATAAAATAAATAAATAAATAGATAACAGTGATTGCACTGAAAACTGAAGAATATACAAATAGTTGAGGCAACCGACTGGACACCCAGAAGTTGAGCGTGTGGCCCTCTCAGTCTCTGGGTGAACAGCGTCAATCACCAGGGGACAGCACAGCTCGCCTGGTGGGAGACGACGTGTCTCCAAGCGGTCCCAGTCCAGCTCAGACTGGATGCCATCACGTAGAGCTACATCAGGGTCAAAGGTTTTATTACATTAAAAAAAAAAAGCTATTTAAAAAAGTGAAATTCTGATATTTTTTATATTTAAAAAATAAAAAAATTAAGAATTTTTTTCTTTAATAATTCTTTTATTTTAAATACATTACTTGTTTTCATTAATTTCTTCTTTTTGGCTTCAAATTCATTTTTTTCAGTTTCAGACTCTTGATCCTGATTTTGTGTTGTGGGCATGTTTAGAGGGGAGGGATGGGGCGTAGACTAACGAAACAAAAACAAAATTAATTCAAAATAAAATAATTTATTTGGTTTTTTAAACACATTTTCATTTTATTTATATATTTTTAATATAAAAACTTCAAAGGAATTTCAGTTTCAAATCTCAAATCCCCTTTTCAAATGAATAAAACTTTTGACCCTGATTTAGCTCCATACAATCAGACAGATTTCCAAAAGTTTGCAAATAACTGCCATCTAATTTATAAACAGAATGAATGTCAAGACATTGCAATGAACGTGAGTCAATCTGTACTGATAAGAGCAACTTGCCTCATCGATTGGCTTTTATAAATGTTTTACAGTCAATTGTCACATTATCACAGCTGTGTGTAACTTCCTCAATCACATTCAGACAACTCCCATGCTCCCTGTTTCTCATGAAAACATGACAAAATATAAACACTTGGAAGAAGAGAACAGTATGGATATATTTTACAACTGATATCAAGGAAAATAAGATGCTTTGTAAAAGTTTTACTGGTTGCTCCACATGGTTTTCACTTTGTATTTTAGTCACTGAAGCAACTTTAGATTTAGTCTACTATAATCATGTAATATTTAATCGACTAAAACTAAAAGATTTATATGCAACAACTACAAACTCATTTGTAGTGAATCAAATATGAAATAAATAAATAAATAAAGGAAGAGTTTGTTGTTCACTTGTTTGGCCACAACTGAATTAATATTTTTAAAACCACTCAGTTGAAAATCTGCCAACAAAAGATAAAGCACAACATCATAATGCCCCATGTACAATGCTGAGAGGGTATAAAAAATCATAATAATGTCACAGTCTGTTCAGCTCAAGTATATTTTTTTAAAGTACGCAGGCCCCTTGTTACCCAGTTTTATAATTAAAGTAGTCAGATACAAACCGGAGCGAAGAAGTCGACGAGCCACGGCTCCTTTTTGTCTGAAGGAAAGTTGTCCGGCCCCAGAGTGGTGACAAAAGCTCGAACGCTGTCCCTCGCAAAACCCACAATATTGTACAACACATCTTTACCTACACAAAACACACAAGTTAACGCAGATGAGCAAACCCTCTCTGAACTGATTAACTTAATAAGCCATTGTTTAACCAACCTTAGCAAACTGGCCCCTCAAATAATAACATCAGCCCTTTTTTTGCAACTCCTCTATCCTTGTAACTTATATATTTGAGAGTCAAACGGCTAGTTGGACAAGACGTACATTTCCATCTCAAACGTGCAGACATATTCAGACTAATTTCTCATTAAACAAACAAAATTCAAGTGGAGAGCAACATGGAATACAGCAGAAGTACAATCCAAATGTAGTACTGACCATGGTGGATCTCAAAGTCATGGATTCCCAGTCCTTTAAAGACAGCCATACAGGGCTTATGAATGTAAAGAGACTGACACAGCTCTGAGTCTGCTATACAGTCCACTCTGCCAACCTGGAAGGACAAACAGTCAGTCAGTCATACAGGCAGGCAGACAGATACATGCCGAGACACACACAGACAGTCAGATAGACAGATACCTGTATGTGGTCATTTCGGAGGAAAGCTTGTAGCTTCTTGTATTCGTTGGAGGCAGAGTTTTTGTTACCAAATGTAAAACTGATTAACCAGCGATGATGGGCCAATTTACTCTGGACAAAACAAATTACACTGCATCAGAACAATTATATATTGTACTTCTGTGTTATATTGAACTGCGCTGTAATACAATATAAGTAATTGTATTATGCATAGGTGGACTGTGCATCTGCAGTCAGAATACCTGGAAACTGTCACTGGTGAGAAGTTCCAAATCAGGCAGATGGTTGATGACCTGATTATAAATTTCTTTGCTGTCCAGAGTATTCATCCACTGAAACACATGCACATGGAGTCAGTATTCCAGTACTATACACAGTATTAGCACAGACAGTAGTGTGTTCTGTGTCTTACAAGTACACTGCCTGGTTTATTCAAAGCACTTCCAGGTGGGAATAAAGCAGTTGCTCCACTGGTCACCTGAAACACAACAGAAACATTAGCATAGCAGGCGATACACATTTACTACTGACTGGTATATTTCACTGCTGGAAATAACTAGCTCAGTCTAAAGTCAGTTTAAAGCAGAACACTATGTGTTGACAAAATATCGTCCTCTTTCCTGGCTGTAGCTCAGGGGGTAGAGCAGGTCATCTACTAATTTACTAATTGGAAGGTTTGCTTTGTTCCCTAGCTGCTCCAGTCTGCATGTCAAGCTATTCTTGGGTAAAATACTGAACACCACTGAACGCTCATTGGAGTGTGAATGTGTGAAAAAAGCAGAAAAACTGTGCTTGTATGAATGGGTGAATGAGGCATGTTGTATAAAGTGCTTTGAGTGCTGAGGTAGAGTAGAAAAGCACTATGTACGAACCATTTACCCCCCATCTTTGCAGACGATACTCTCACTTACATTGTATATAAACCCAACTACACAGATATCGCATATAAGTACTATTACTATAGTACTACTGACCCTTACCTGGAAACTTGCACAGATCTGTTCATCTGTTGTGCAGTCCATCCATCCCACCTTAACTAGACCATCCTACATTCAGACACAAACACTTAGCAGTTATAAAGAGACCAACAGGCGCTGCAGTATTTATTACAACACATACATCAGCATTACAGCTACTAATAACCTTTTCATGACAGAACTACAAATAAAAGTTAGATTTGTTTTAAAGATGTTTAACATTACACAATGTATGTTACAAATAAAACATAACGTGAGGATAGTGAGCTACCTTTATAGGATTCAATCAAACTGCCTAGAAGACACTAACTCTGATAGGTCTGTCGGTCACAAACAGACATTGTTTAGAAGGCTGTTCCTTGCAGCTATTAGACTGGAATGACAAGCTGGAAATCCAAAGCATGTCCTCACTTCAAAAGGTTAGAGGATGAACGTATGAAGATGACACTCAACGCCTCAGAGAAAACATTTGCCTGTCATTCATCAGCCCCAAATAAAGCTTATCATTAGAAAAATGTAAAGAGCCACACAGTAACACTGTGGTTAGACACACGGTCTCTTTGGTGACACATCCACAAAAGTAGAATTTAGCATTTAAGTTTTGTTGCGTGTTTCTCTGTCATGTAGCACAGTGTTAACATTATTTGTAACATACATCCTCAAGGCCCTTCTACATAAGACATGGCACGTGCTGCGCTGACTGCTAACTAGAGTCAGACTAACTACTAATTTTGTGTTTTGTTGACCATTGCGCTCTGCCTGTACGTCTTTTTTTTTTTGCAGCCACTTTATGTGTACTAAGGTGCACCTGTTCCTTGTCACTTTAAAATATGTATCTCTCTGACTTTTCTCTCTTCTCAAGTACTTTATTGGAAAAAAATGACCTCTTCAAGCGTCTGAATACTTCTAAATCCATCCAGGGCCAAAATAACTATACTATCCCATAAAACACACCCGTTGCGTGTCTGTGATAACACATCTCTAAAACAGTTTTGTTCTTTTCTTCGCGCAGCTTCAAATGGCGGAAAATGTGAATGGTCATCAGAAGCAGAGCATGTGGTCTACACCGGGCCTTATAATTTGAAAACTGACTGGATTCTCTCTGTGCCTAATTTACTGCCCTTCTTATCTGCTCTGTACAGCTTGATGCAACTTCCATAAAAAATATTTTATGTAAGTGATGCGGAGCAAAAAGCAATTTCAGGGAGTCTTCTGAAACACACTGCAGTGTGTCTGGTGGAATTTAAGCATTTCTCTGAGTGGGTATTTCAGGTCTAAGAGTCATGGGCCTAGGAGGCTGGAAACCACTGCTGCATGCCCCTCCCTGCATGCCTTTGTGAAATGCTCTACTGGCTCAAATCTTTGAAGTGAATTCATTTATTCAGTAGACATGGTATGTCTCTGTGATAAACAGCTGTAACAACACTACTGCTGTTGTCTCACCAACATTCCTGCCAGCTTCTGTCTCGTTCTTGGCTCCAGGCAATCTGAAAAAGAGACAAACAGCATTTATTTTAAACAACAATCTTGACAACACCAGTACACTCTGTGTGTCCACGTATCAGAGCATGTGGTTATGTAGACTGATTTGTGACACATCTACCTGTCTTTTCATAAAGAGTCTGTGTGTGTGTATGTGTGTGTTACCATGAAAAAAAAAACTAGCTGACTGTGCACGTGTTACCTCCACTGTCAGAGCAGAAGGTGATCAGCCAGCCAAGCCCTGATGAGAACGCGCTCTCTATCTCACTGAACACATTACCTGGAAAACGAAACATTAGTAGTAAGTATAGGATGAAGAATAAACCTGAACAACAGAAAAACTCTCCACGGACTGTATTTCAGTAAAAAATTAAGCCAGACTGCTCGCTAACACAAAGTTAGCTCATCTCAATCTTGAAGTAAAATGTGAGCTGTGTGGTCGTGGGTTGTAGTTCACCTTGCCAGAGCTGAGTGATGGTTATAGTGATGAACTGCATGGAGAAGCGAACCAGGTTGTCTCTAGTGCGCTCCTCATTAAATTTCTCTGGTCTCTACAAAAATGCAAAGAATTGATAATGAATGATAAGAAACAAAACATGGAACATGTTAAATAAAGCTTTCAGAATGTGAGCGCAAAGTTTCATGTCTGGGTTTTACTTTGTGAGTGAGTGAATGCACAAACTCATCAGCGGAAAAGTGACATTACAATGCACCAACTAAACATGTGCCCCAAGCAGCAGACTTCAAAGAATTATAATGGAAATAACTACTCGGCTGTCGGGTCTCCAGCTGTCTGTCTCCTCATCCACAACGGAGTGCAATCAAAGCTATACACAGTTCTCCAACAGTGTCAGTAGCTGAAGTAAATGTACCCTTGAACCAGAACGTACTCACTGATTTTCCTTAACATGCACTTTTTGTTTAGCGTAAACAAACAAAGGAGGCGAAGGATAAATAAGCTATGGTTTGCTTATCATAGGAAAAGTTTAATTATGGACTAACACTGTTAACTGTATAAAACTGGTTTCGAGCTTTTGTCATTACTTTGATGAGTCTGTTAAACTCATTTATCGGCGTTAGCTAGAAGCTTTTAGCTGGTGACCGCTCAGGTTTGTAGTGTTCAGGTACTTGAGCTAACTCAGTATGTGCATGTACTACAATCATTTTTCAAAGTTGAGCTATTTGCATTTTTGCTACACCCTACGGTACGGATGATCAAAAAGCAGCAAACACACCTGTCCTGATCTGTATATATACAGACTGGGGTAGCTGTTGATGCCTTTCCTCCTGCACAGATGATTGTTGTCTCCACAGTTCACCGCTCCAATCCTGATCACACCATCCATCTCCTTGGCAAACTCCCTCCACTGTGACATGCAAAGGTCAAAGCAAACAGACACGTACATGTTTTAGTGTCTCACTCTGTCTGACACAGAGTCTAACGCTGTCTCTGTGATTATTATCAAGTTACAACTTGAGCAAGAAACTAACAAATCCAGGAATGTTTTTTAACAGAGGCACATATAACAGAAAAGAAAACAAAATCATAAAAGGGTGCAAGACTGAGGATGTGTGTTTAGTGTGTTTCTTGTGTAGTGTTACCGTCGGAGCCAGCTGGTGACAGTGGGAGCATCGTGGGAAATAGAAGTTGATGAACCAGATTTCTCCGGAGTTCACTGCTGCTTCTGAAGCACACACACAGACACGTCAGTCGCTACCTGTTTACTACTCATGGTCCTGTTTACGCTCCTGTTTCTCACACAGCGTTTGTGTCGTGGTGGCTTTGAAATCCTTTTACTGCTGCTCCCAATGATAAGAGTGGGGCAAAGCTGTAGTTTGGAGAAAGCTGCACAGCTGTTCTGCTTTATGCTGAGGTCTGAAGACTTAAAGGAAAAAAGGTTTACAGCACATATATACCAAAACAGCAGTTATTCAGGAGTTTGACCAGCCATTCCGAAACCTCGCAAGTTTGAATTGTACCCTGCAGCCCACCCAAAACTAAAATCAAACAAGATGAACATTAAACATTCCCTTTGTGTTTTCACTTATTCGCTTTGATTTGCTGCTGACAGGTTTACTTCCAGATTAGGTTCTTTCTGTCTGATGACAAGATATGAAAAAAGTTCAGGATCAAAAACAAATTTCTTTTTGGAACCAATCCAGCACTCAAGACAAACAATCAACAGCCTCTTCAGGCCTCCCACTCATGAGCAGAGTGTTTGAAATCAGAAGAAAAGCCAAAGACACCCATAATGAGAATGGAACCTGATGTCTATGTGAGAGTGGGTAGGACTATTACAATTACAATGTGTGGAACCGCACATTGTAATTACAAGTGTATAGATGTGCATCTGGGATGTCAAACATAAGACTGAGGGGCGAGAACTACAGATTAGATTTTGGACTTTGTACTGAATTTTGTCTTTCAGACAAAATGATTTTTCTTCAGTCCTCTCAGACTGCTCACTGTGGATTACTAAATGTGAACATCTGAGAATGTGCTAAAATGTTTTTATACAAGAACAAACAAACTGGAGGTGTTTGTGTCTTTGTTTGGTGGGTTGACTGGTTGTTTGGGGCCATTGCACTGTTTTTCTGTTCCAGCACAATTAAGATTAGCTCAGGCTCTGTATGACCAATGAACTAAAATGTGTTTGACCCTCTGAAGTTCATTATGCAATCTATGATGTCTGTCATTATACAAGAACAAAATCTGCATGGAACTCAATATGACTGACTCCAACTGAGTGACAAGAACTGAAAATAAAAAGGTAGCCAGGAGGTGTGAAAATAAAGAAGAGACTGTACTAATGACTGAGACATAAAGACAACTCCCATCACTTCTCCTCAAAAAGATTTCAAAATAATAATAATAGTAATGCATACTTTATTGATCCCCGTAGGGAAATTCCTCTCTGCATTTAACCCAATCACTCAGTGAAGCAGTGGGCAGCCATTGGGCACCCGGGGAGCAGCGTGTAGGGACGGTACCTTGCTCAGGGGTACCTCAGGATAGCCGTTCAGTGGATTCGAACCCTCGACCTTCCGATCATGGGGCCAAGACTCTACCTACTGAGCTATCCCTGCACCTCTAATTTGTACACTTAGAGCAAAAACAGAATATGTTTTATATCTTACCAAAGTCTCCACTGTCCAGCGTGATGACCTCCAAATCATCGTCATAGATACCTGGACAGAAAGACAGACTTAAATACTGAACAACTCTTTGTTCACAGCAGAGCTAACTATTCTTTTCTTTTTACAATATCCTCATAAAACGATTTCTATACAAACAATTGTAAAAACATGAAAGTGTTGTAGCATCCCAGTGGTTACTTACCAAAGTCATATCTGTAGTAGTTCCAGCTCTCATAGCGTCCTCCCTGCTGCTCGTCCAGCCCTTTTTCTCCATATTTATCATATTTCTTTCTCAGGTCTTCATCCTTCAGGACTTCATAGGCGCGGTTGACCTGCAGGAACTTCTCGTGGGCTGAGGGGTCACCCTGAAATAGTCGATAAGCACCAGTTTTGTCAGGGTTTCATAGAGACGCGCTACATTTCAGAGAATTACTGCGTCATTTTTTGTGTTTCTGGATTGTCGTTTCTCCGGGTAACTCACAGGGTTTTTGTCAGGGTGCATGGTGAGCGCCAGCTGCTTAAAGGCCCGTCGTATCTCTTTGGTCGTCGCTTCCCTGCTGACTCCCAGCAATTCATAGTAGTCCTGGCCCTCTGCCCAAACTGCCACCAAAAGGACGGTGAGGAGCATCGGCAGCAGCGTAAGCCAGACGGACCGAGGCCGCTGGCCCCTGAGGCCAATCCTGTGTGCCATCGGGAATGTTCTTTCAATGAGTCAACGAGCAGCTACAACTAAAGGAACTGGGGCAGAAAGACACAAAGATCAGTTCTAAATACCCTGTAGCCATTACCATCCCCCCTGTCCCACTAGTATCACAGTAAGTGAGTCTAACAGCTTCTTTCCACAGCAAGAAAAAAAACAAATACAGTCATCACAGGAGAGCCAGCATGTCACCTTAGGAGAGTCGTTTACATATGTGGCCTGTTTGGATTGGCTTAAAGGATGGAAGCATTATCTCTACTTTTATATGGCCTCAGGCTTTGGAAGGACCCGTGGTCTGCAGCTAAAAGAAAGAGGAGTATTTTTCACACCCTTGTCTTTTGCATGGCAGTTTCCTGCACCTTGAGCTATTCAAACAGTTGCTTTGATATCCACAGATTTCTTCCCTGTTTTCAGGGCCACTACAGGAGGAACGCCTAGTTTTATGGTACAACAGTTTTCCTCGAGAAAGAGGAACATTTCACAAAATATCTAATCTTACATCTTACACAAACAAAAAACACAAATTTAAATGAAAGCTGTATCTGCTTCCACGAAGCTGCCTTTTAATTAAACGGTAATTACATTTAATAAAAGGTAGCTTTCAAAGTAAAAGCCTTTATTTCTCTATTCTTGAGCAGAAACAGAGCATCCCTGTAGATTTGGGAACTGTTTACAAGATTAAGGGAGAAATAAATAGTAATAGTACCACTCAGATATTTTAATAAAAATGCCAGAAGATTCTGAAAAACAAGCCCAGTGGGAAAAAAAATTTTTTTTTCTTGATACAGTAGAAGAAACCAACAAGGCAATTCATCAAAGTACATGAACTGTTAACACGCCTGTGGTTATTACCACTGCTGGGTGTGCACAGAGGGAAAAGGAAAACAAAACATTTCTGTTAGATTTTCTAGCTCTTCACTAGCAGGACCCCTGAAACAAGCTAAGCTAACAGCCAGACAACATCAACTATTCCCGTTACAACTTGCTCAGCTAACTAGCTCGTTAGCTTCACTGCGACATGGAGCTGTTTGCTGTCGTGTTGGTGAACCACAAGCCAATATTCATGTAATATTGAGCAGACATTTTAATCTTATTTTTTTTTAATGCGTCGGCTTTGTTACCTTTAAAGAGCCCCAACTTCCAAAAGTCTTGAGATGAAGATCCGCATCAGCGTCCGGCTCGGACCGGGCATCAAGTTGGACACAACAGCCCAAGCTGCTTCCGCTTACTGTGCTTCATAATAAAGGTCGTGCAGCTAACCGGTACACTCTGTGTCTCACAAAGACAAAACTAAAACTATATGTATGTTTAGAAAGAACTATATGTATGTCTCCAAAGGTTGATTCTGTTCATCTGGACGTAGCGTTTTGTGGGAGAAACGTTTCGTCACTCATCCAAGTGACTTCTTCAGTCTCAGCTGACTGCAGGTTTCCCCAATCTTATAAACAGTACATTTGCATAATGACTGAAACCATTATGCTCAAACTCCGCGCTCAAACCAGCGTTCCTCCCTGTCCAGGATGTGTACATCCTCATCATTAAAAGAGTTACCACTGGGTTCCCCAGTTTCACCCATCGTGGCCAATTTGTCCATGGAAGAAGTGGAAAAGAGGGCTTTGTTATCCTACCCTGGAACACCACCAAGTCATTGGTTCAGGTATGTGGATGACACCTGGGTGAAAATCAAATCTCAGGACGTACCACATTTTACGGATCACATTAACTCGGTGGACCGACACATCACATTCACCAGGGAGGATATGAAAAGTGGCAGGTTAGCCTTCTAAGACTTTGAGATTTCCATCAGTAATGGGGGACATCTAAAAGCTGATGTGTACCGTAAACCTACGCATATGGATCAGTATTTAAGGTTTGACTCTCATCATCCACTGGAGCATAAACTGGGTGTCATCAGGACGCTACAACACAGAGCGAACACCATCCCCACAGACACAGCGGCCAGGGAAGCAGAAGAACATCACATCAAGAAGGCCCTGAGTAAATGTGGTTATCCCAGCTGGACATTTGTCAAAGCTGGGA
>VUQG01019013.1:0-19518 GCA_015106755.1 Etia nguti
TGGTAATCTCAGTCTCTCACTGAACGTGCTCCTGTGACTAGCCAGCATGTTATGGAGTGGGTGGGAGGTATTATCAAACATTGTCTTTATCTTGGACAACATTCGCCTCTCCGACACCACCTTAAGAGAGTCCAGCTCCATCCCCACAACATTACTGGCCTTGCAGATCAGTTTATTGAGTCTGTTAGCATCAGCAACCCTCAACCTGCTGCCCCAGCATGCAACAGCATAGAGGATAGCACTGGCCACAACAGACTCGTAGAAAATCCTGAGCATTGTCCGACAGATGTTGAAGGATCTCAGCTGCTTTAGAAATAGAGACGAATCTGGCCCTTCCTGGAAAGTGCAGTAGTGTTTTTAACCCAGTCCAGTATATTGTCTGTGTGTACTCCAAGGTATTTATAGTCCTCCACAATGTCCATGCTGACCCCGTGGATTGAAACAGGGGTCAAGTGTTTCCTGGTCTTCCTAAAATCCACGATCAATTCCTTGGTCTTTGCCATGTTGAGCTGCAGAGGATTCTGCTTACACCACGTGACAAAGGTGTCAACCACAGCCCGGTACTCTGACTCATCACCCCTGCTGATGCGTCCAACCACCGCAGATTCATCAGAAAACTTAATGAAGCCGTACAAACTTTTGTCTTCATATTATGAATATTTTTCTAGTTAAAGGCCCTCGAAGTAGACATTTTTTACATTTTTTCCAGCATTTTTGAGCTGTCATAACTTTTTTAAAGTTCAGGAACAAACTGCAGGAAATTTTTCAGAACAAAAGATGTAAAAATTCTTTTGTTCAGCACAGCTTTAGGATTATGATAGAACATATCATAGTTTCAAGAGCAAAACTCATTTGTATCATGGATATTATGTCTTTCACTTTCACTTTATTTCTAAAGCACTTTAAAACAACATAACAGCTGACCAAAGTGTTGTACAAAATTAAAAAAATAAGAGAACAAGAATACATCAGTACAGGTAACAAGTTTAACACAGATCACAACTCCCACTCGGTTAAAAGCCAAGGAGAAAAGGTTAGTTTTTAAACGAGTTTTAGAAACAGCGAAGGATGGAGCCTGCCTGACCTCCAGAGGCAGTTCATTCCACATTTTAGGAGCCAAAACTGCAAAGGCTCTGTCTCCGCTGGATTTATAAAATGTCTTCAGGACAGTCAAAAGCATCTGATTTGCTGATCAAAGAGCATGTGACGGCATGTAAGGGTGAAGCAGCTCAGACAAATAGGAAGGGGCAAGACCATTAGGGGACTTAAAAACAAATAACAGAATTTTTAAATGGATTCGAAACTTAACGCGAAGCCAGTGAAGGGACACCAAAACTGGGGTTACGTGGCTTCTTGTTTGCTTGTACCAGTTAAAAATCGTGCAGCAGCGTTTTCTACCAGCTGTAGACGTGAGAGCTAATTCCATTCAACAGAGAATTACGATAATCCAGACGAGAGGTGATAAATGCATGGATCAGAGTCTCTAGGCGGCATCTAGACAGGATGGGCTTAATTTTTAACAGTCGCCTCAACTGAAAGAAGGAGGACTTAACCACATTATTGATATGTGAGTCAAGTTTTTAGCTGGGATCCATTTTCACACCTAAATTAGTGCTGCTGGATTTTTCATGCAGGGTCAAATAAGAAAGGTTTTTTTAATTAAAATTGAGAAAATTTAGTGTCATCTACCCCCTTGATCTCATTGAGACAATCAAGAAGAGGCTGAACAGAACCACTATGATTTAAAGGTAAATAGACCTGACAGTCATCAGCATATAAATGAAACAGAACAAAATGCGTTCTAAAAGTAGCCCCAAGAGGCAGCAAATACAGAGAGCAAAGTAGAGGACCAAGAATGGAACCCTGAGGTACCCCCCCAGGGGAGGGCAGCGGAAGCAGAGATAAAATCATATATCATGACACAGAAACTCCTATCAGAGAGTAGGACCTAAACTACTGCAGAGCTGAGCCAGTGATGCCCACCCACTGGAGATGAGAATCTTATGGTCCACTGTCTCAAAAGCAGCTGTTAGATCTAAAATCACAAGTAATACACTGTTCCCAAAATCCATCACTAAAAATATGTCATTAAAAACCCTTTAAAGAGCAGATTCAGTTCTGTGGTGTGTTTTAAAACCAGACAGGAACACTTCCAAAATTTTGTATTCTTCCAGGAAGGCCTTAGCTGGGTTTAAACCCAGCTAAACTCCTCTAATGGCACGAGTATGGTCACTTAACCAAGGGTCTGATCTGGGCTTTGATCACCTAGTTTTAATCGGGACCACAGAATTCAGAACAGTGTGGCAGAAAGAGAAGAAATGAGTAGCGGTCAAAGGGTTAAAAACACAACAGCGCCAAGCAGAAGCACAGGGTTTAGCAGGTTGAATAAAAGGAATAAAATCAAATAAAACAGGCATGAGGTCTGAAAACACTGCGTCACAAATTTCCAAGTTACAAATGGATAAACCATGAGATAAAACAAGGTCCAGTGTTTGCGTGCGTTCATGGGTTGGGCTGTTCGCCGACTGAGGTCTAAGGCGTCCAACAAATCTAACAAGTCTTTTACCTTAGGCTTCCCAGAGCAAAACACATGAATATATAAATCTCCAACAATTTAAACTTGCTCATACTTTGACATAATTTCACCAAGGAAATCAGAAAATTCCCATAAAATGATCTATTGGTGGCCAATAGATCACTGCGCACAGCATCAGAGGAAAGCAGCCCAACTCGAGCTGGAGAAAACAGTCGGAAGGGACAGCTGTTTACAATCAAAACTTAATTTATAAACAGTCTCTGAGCCTCCTCCATGACCCAAGGACCTCGGTATTAAAGTATGAGCCACAGTGGGGTAATAATTTTGAAAAAACACTGGACTCACACCAGGAGAGATCCATGTTTCAGTCACTGAGAGAAAGTCCAAACTCTGGAACCTAAAAAATTCCTTAAGGATAAAAGTTTTGTTCACGATGGACCTTGCATTTGCCAAACCTATCCTAATGGGTACCAGGTCTGTAGAGGCAGTAGTGGAAGAAGTAGGTGAAATCCATGCAAAATGCCGCAGATTCCCAAGGTTGAAACCTTGCCAGCTCAGATGAAGGGGAGGGGCGAGGGGAGGGGAATAGAACAAGCTGGTCTGAGTCAGCAACAGGTACCAGCCAGGAATCAACAGGGTTCAGGGAACACCAGGATGCAGAAAGTCTAGGAACTGATCCGAACTGGATCAGAAAAGTTCCCAGCGACCAGGCCCAACTGGCCCTCAGCCTCACTAGTTGACTGCCGCGCTTACCAGGACTTCTGTGACACCTTCTCCAGCGAGGTGGGTGTGGTGCCCGGCAAAGATAAGCCGGTACTCCGGCCAAGAGCGGGCTAAAGGAATCAAGTCTTTCTTGATGGCAATGCAGAAATTTTGCAGTAGACAGACGAAGCTCCAGGTGAGTTTGGCGATCATACATCAGTAATGAATTGACATCATGAAAAATGCACAGGAACAACAGCAAAAAAACAATAACAATAACAGTACTGTAACAAGAATAATCTTCAAGGTATTAATTTTTTCAGATTTGACAGGTTTTCTATGGAATCCCACATTTTGTTCTGTGGGAGAAACCAATTGAAAACACTACTTCCAGATGAATAGAATCAACCTTTTTGGATTTCCATACCTGGATGATTGAGCATGCATCAAGATGTTAGCAACAACTGATAGCAAAAGATATTTTAAGTTGCTGTACGTTGTGAGGTCCATGGATCGAACTTCTTTGTCCAGCACATCCCACATGCTCGACTGGATTGAGATCTGGGGAATTTGAAGACCAAGTCAACACCTCAAACTGGTTACTGTGCTCCCCAAACCATTCCTCAACCATTTTTGAATTGTGGCAGGGCTTATTATCCTGCTGAAAGAGGCCACAGAGGCCTCTGCTTGCCTTCTTCCCACAATGAATCCTGGTGCCAGGTGTTCCCAGGTAAGATCAGGAACTCCCCACAAGAGCTGCAGTTCTAGAAATGCTCTGACCCAGTCATCCAGTCATCACAGCTTAGCCCTTGTCAAAGTTGCTCAAATCCTTACGCTTGCCCATTTTTCCTGTTTCTAACACCTCAACTTGGAGGGGAAAATGTTCACTCGCTCCCTAATATACAGCATGATGATGTGTTATTCGATTCAGTGGGTGGTCAGAATGTTATTCCTGATCAGTCTACTTCACTATAAATGAATCTAGGTGTTGACCCAATGAAAACAGCTGTGATGCCAAGTGTGAGTGACCTGTGTCACTACTGCTATAACTATGTGACCATGTGCACTCTGATGCAGATGCCAGAGGACACATTGTATATCAGTAAGATGCCAGCAGCTTTGACAGAACAGCAGTATTTAACAGCCTGGAAATAAGAACTGACTGAGTTTCATCATACAGTCTTTATTAAAGGAAGCAGCAAAACCAGTAAGACCATTTAGTTTAGAGGTTTCCATGGACATCCACAAAAACAACTCGATAACTAATGATAGTTACATGAACAAGTACGTACGTAGGAGGACTTGACGAACCAAGTAATACATTATGTCAGTCTCAGTTCAGAAGAACTTTCCTAGCACATGGATCTTACCTTACAATATAAAATGCCTCGAGGCAAGCTGTTGTTGTGATTTGGTGCTACATAAATAAAAATTAATTAAATCAAATTGAACATGAAAAATTCCTTTCCAGGCAGCTGGCACACTCTCAGATTAGGACCTTTGTTAGCATGGGTGTTGATGGTTCTGTGTGTATGTGAATGCCAGGACTGTAGCAAGGATTTTGCCAGCCGTTTTTCGAGGCACTGAACCACAGCCAGCAGGTGATGTCATACCAGTTGAAGTTTGTGTTGTCTGGCACTTTCCATTATTTTCTGCTCTCCCTTTGCAGAGATCAAGGACAAACCTGGGTTTTGACAGAATTCACCCAAACCTGAGATTTTTACATGTGTAGTGTGAAGGGTGGTTTGCCAGAAGCACAGAGAGTGGCCTGAATTGAAATTTGGGAAGTTTAGTGAAGGTTTTGATTCTGTATGTTTCTTATATCACCCTGTGATATTTAACGGTGCTTCAAAAGACACAGCTAGAAGTTGACATTGCAGTTAGACAGTTGAAAGATGCACCAAACAACAGGTGGTGGATCAGGTCATAGTCAATATAGAAATTAAACACCAATGACAGAGCTGGATGATGAGAGATTTAGAGGTATATTTCAAAATGCTGGACACTTTTTACACCGTACTGTTTGCATGATGAAAGTAGAGGGCACCCTAACATTTTATATTGGACAATTAATTAGTCCTCTCATTTTCAAGCTTCAAAGGGCATGGTTTATTCAAGGCATCAAGAGGCCACAGAGCACGCTTGTCCAGACAGTCTGAATCCATAAATACAGATCTCTTTCCTGCTTTGACCTGCTGCTTTACAGATGAAGAGAAGAAAAGTTGGGAAAGTAAAAGTTTCTCAAAAGGACATGACAGAAGTCACAGAAGACATCGGTCTCATCTAAGAGTGTCGCCTAACAAGATCCAGTGGAACAGATGCACATAACATGGTGCCCTGTGCCAAAAGATTCAAAATTAGATGACGAATATGCACATTAATTAAACCTAACTGCTTCCCTTGCCATCAGCTTTTCACCAGAGAACTGTGAAATGTTTCAGGACCAGTAGCACTGCAACAAAGCCAATGCAGAGATGACAACAAGTGTGAAGACCAGCCCTGAAAATTACAGTAAGACATAAGTAAATGTTATGTACATGGCCTCAACTTGCTCATATTGCAGTGCTTATATAATCAGCAAGTGAAATGAAGCCAGTCAAAGCAGTCCCAACATCTCTAAAAACACTTCACTAAATGTATGAGCCAACAGAAGAGTTTGCCTCCATTATCTTCATTTAACCAGGACACGCTGGAGCTGTCTGAGGAGAGATCACCTAAAGCAGGAAACCTGGACGGAGGCATAGTGAGAAACTTGAAACCAATAGATGTAAAACTAACATTAACATTATTTTTCTCTATTAGTTATCACCAGTAAACACCATGTTGTCAGAATGTACCCTCTGACTGGAGGCTTCATTGCTCCGGGAAAGTCATATTTCATCATCGCTGCTTTGAATACATTAGCTTCTTAGTGACTGAGTGCATCAGAAAGCTTGGCATTATGCAAAGCACTGGTAACAGGTGAGATATCATGTGCTGCTGACATATTTGCATCCATTTTATCTCACCTGGGTCACTCACCTGTGTACTCCTATTCAAATTAACCCAAACCCAAACTGATGCTTTCTGACTGTTGCACGGGCCGTTTTTATTGATATTTAACTATTTTGTATACACATTATATACACACACAGATTATTTAATGTTCGAATACTGTGTATTTGTGCAGTCCAACCTCCAAGTATAGAATATACATTAAAGATCTAACAACTGTGACATTAACCGTTGCTTTTGTGGACTTTATCTTTCTGGCTGTCACCCTCTTCTTTTTCTGGAGTGAGAAGTGACCATAAGAGAGTGCTAAGCAACAACACTAGACCGTAAGGATACAATGCAAAGATACAGATACCTGCTAATTCATGCTAAGTAGAAGACAAATAAACAAGAAATTCACTCACCAAAACTGAAGCACAAACTTCATGAACAGACTGTACTTTACAGCAAGGCACATTATCATATTTGTTTCATTCTGCCTCTCAGTGCTCTCTTTTTTCTCTCCTCTCTTTCCCTTCACCCCTAACCGGTCACAGCAGATGGCTGCCCCTCCCTGAGCCTGGTTCTGCTGGAGGTTTCTTCCTGTTAAAAGGGAGTTTTTCCTTCTCTGCATTAACAGGGGCTGCTCAGAGGGGATCGTCTGATTGCTGGGGTTTTTCTAACATTGAAGGGTCTTTACCTTACAATATAAGGTGTCTTGAGCTGACTATTGTTGTGTATTGGGGTATACAAATTGAATTGAATTGAACTGAATTTAATATGTGCTTTTAACATTTAAAAAATGATCGTTTTATCATAGTAGTCCATGGGGACTGACACACTTTCACGCCCAGTCTCAAGAAGCCTTTGGAGGAATTGCCCTTTTTTGGCCCTTTTACTTTGGCTTCATTTTTTTCATCTCCAGAGGTCACTGCTTGCCCCCAGCTAAGTTGCCCAGCTAGGCTGCCCACTGAATCACTGTCATATTCATAAAACCAATTTAAGACAAGTCTTGTTGTGTAATAAGATTGATTATCATGCTGGATGCATTCGAAGATGGCAAAAATGTAATCTACAATATACAACATCCAGACAAGATGTGGAATTTAAACCATGATAAATCGGCATTAAGAGATTCAAGAAAGCACTCCCCCACAACGCTGCACCCAGGTAGCATCCTGCAATGTTACCACAAGGTATTTTTGAGTCCAAGGATTCGTACTGTTGTTACCAGATTCTGAGAGCAGGATCTCCAGAAATGGCGAGGCATCAGAACAGTCTTTATGCTGTCTAGCTTTGACGATGCTGTGCCGATGGCTACATTAGAGTTCTAAGCTGACTGCTGTAGTAGACCATTCATGAAAAGAAAGGCTCAATGCATTACATTGAATTTTGGGGAAAATAATATAATAGCAAGAGTTTTGTATTGCTTATGAGTAACATTACTATTGATAATATACCAGATAGGTATTGTGGACTTGCATTGTAAATATATAAGACTAAAACTGTGGATCAGTAAGGATTTGTAGTGTTTTAGTGTGCTTTTATCAACCTATTAGAAGTGTTGGAAATTGCCAAATGTCACTGTGTGTTTGATTTAAATTGCAGACCTAAAGCTTTGGAGCTTTAGGCAAACAATCATCTGTTTTTACTCCAATTTTGGAGCTTTGTGAATGAAAACTGACTTCTGCTATTTCACAAACATGTAGCAATATTTCCCATGATGGCCATAAAAGGATTTATTACAGCATCTTTGAAATACTACATTTACATAAGAGAACATGGAATTCAGGAACCATGGTATCCCAGCAGTCATGGAATGTATGACTGATTCCTCCGCTCTGTGAGCTGTTCATCACACATCAAACACCACAGATGAAATTCATCTGTGGAACACTGAATTAATCTGATTTGTCCTCAAAATGGATTAGCTCAGTTCCAGTTGTGGTTGTGCCTCAATCACAGATTCATCCTGCAGATTTGCAGGGAGACCCTTCTTCATCCCTTTATCAATGGGCATCTGCATTCTGCTGAGTATCCACAATGAGGAGACTGAATCCTAATAAGCAGATATAGTCAGCTAATTATTAACCACAAGTAAATACGGGAAATAACTAAACGGGAAATAACTAAAGCCAAGCCAAGAGACCCAAAGCATAATTGCATTTATTAGAAACAACAAAATATATAAAAAATTAAAAATAAATCTATTTACCATGTACATACCGTATACTGGTACTTTTGGCTGTGCATTACAAACACACTGGATCCTTTCGTGTGAGCTGCCCGCCCTCTGGTGGTGACAGGTGACAGTCGTGTATTACAGAACGCCGATGTGCTAAAGGTCACGTTTCTTCATGTTAATATGTAATAAAACATTTTTACGCCAAGAAAGGCTTGTCTGCATTTAGGCGGGGTCATGGGTTTTTTTTTCCATAATCTAAATCTACCAATAATAATAATAATGTATACTTTATTGATCCCCGTGGGGAAATTCCTCTCTGCATTTAACCCATTCACTCAGTGAAGCAGTGGGCTGCCATTGGGCGCCCGGGGAGCAGTGTGTAGGGACGGTACCTTGCTCAGGGGTACCTCAGGGTAGTTGTTCAGGGGAATCGAACCCCTGACCTTCCGATCACGGGGCCAACACCTTACCTACTGAGCTATCCCTGCCCCAATATTAGTCATATTAATGTTTATCGTTTATATATTTATATATCACATTTAATTACAACAGCAACGTTGACCAAAGTGCTGTACAAAATACAAAATAACTAGTCAAATAACTTATAATATTAATGTGTTTTATATATGGCAATCAGGCTAATAACGGTAGACTACATGAAGTCTTTGTTTGTGCTGCGTTAAGCCTACAATTTAATTAAACGAGCAGACGTAAACAAGAACTTTTTGTTTGACATTAATGGATTAACAAAGCCCAACGTGTGCGTGTTTGAAGGCCACACGTTGTTTACAGTGAGGAAAAAACAAACCACTGGTCAACTTCATGATCAAGAAAAAAAAATCCACCGCTATGAACACTGGGAAATGTATTTTTTTAGCACGTCTTTGGATTGGAGCAGTCGGACGCGGGAGAACTTCATTTTCCGTCGGTCTTTGCGCTCTTAGGGTTACATGCTGCTGTCCACGCAGTCAGAGCTGCTGAAACGATAAATGTGGTTCTTGAACGACACATAGCTCGCATGGCCCTCCGGTTTGAGGAGTGCAACACCTAAATTCCAGTAAGTGCCGTCAGCTTTCTGTCTACTCCTTTAGTATTGTTTATTCACTTACTGGTTAGTTATTGCTTGCGTGAGTTAGCAGAGCAACTAGCTAACAGGCTAATGTTAACCGTCAGAAGCCGAAGTTGGCAGCTGTTCAGAGTTTGGCTTTAGCACACGGCTGTCGGTCAGTGTCTAAGCTAGACTAGCTGTCTGCTTTAATGAGGCAAGCCTCTTTGCTTCGCCACCCGCTAAAGAGCACCGTAGTTATATGGGAACTAAAAGCTGGCCCCTGTTTGTCCTCAGGACAAAACTGTCCAATGTCAACCACCCTAAAATAGACCCCTGTGAAATTCTTCCATTACTGTGACTCAACATTTCCGGGTGCTGCTTGTAAAATAAGTCACGAGGAATGTCCGCCGTCGTACGGTCTATATTGGTGCTTTTATTTTGAGGACCGTTATTATGACTTCCCGTCTAATTGCAGTAATTTCACATAGCTTGGGTTTGGCTAACTGTAGGTCAGCTAAAATGTGCTGTCATATAGCAGTCACTTAGCTCAGTTTCTGTGTTTTCAGCAGCTCCACTTAAGAAACATAAATTAATATCTTTAGGAAGAACTCCCTTCATAAAGCTCTCACTCATCTGTTTCGCTTTAGGTGGTGAGTTTATGGTTCTGCCATCATTAAGCAGGGTTTGTTCAGGACCTTTAATCTGTGGCATCCTTGGGGGAAGATAACATTACAGCTAATGCATGAAGGGACTTAGATCAGGGCTGTTTAGTACACAGCATAGATAACCCACAGTGCCCAGCACGTTTCAGTGCATTTCAGACTGAAAATGGAGCTGGAATGAGTCCCTTAACAAGTAAATACTTTGATAATTTATCAGTCTTTCGCTGAAGGAATATTTTTTGGCATGTGTTTGGAAAAAAGGGTGTTGGGTTTTTGTTTCTCTTCTTCTCGTTGACTCTTTAGGCTTTGAGTCCCCGATGGACCCAAATAAGCAGCTTAAATTAGCAACGACTGTGGATGAGCATTTCATAGATTAAATGATTATTAGGTTAATGAGATAGTTAGATTACAATTTAAAATGCCTTTTCCTGTCTGATCCTGCAGTCTGTGGTTGAACATCACAGCAGAAAGGAGGAGGGCGAAGCGACGAGGAGGATGATCATGCAGTGCATCCTTACTCATGGGACACTGCGCCGGGTGGCGGCGGTGCGCCCGCTGCTGCTGGGCATCACAGTCCCCGAGCCCGCGGTAGCATTTTGTTGGCGCGCCCTCCGTCAGTCGCCACCTGTGGGCCAGCGTTGGCTCTCCAGTTCGGCTGTCAGCAGAGTAGCACATAAACCAAAACACCAGCCGACACAGGAGGAGCCGCAGTCTGGCACCACGACGCCTCAGACACAGGACAACCAGGGAGAGAAAGCAGCACCTGATCCTGCAGAGGTGGACCCTCTTCAGGACAAGTCCATCGGCCTGTTCCAGAGGTTCAAAAAGACCTTCAAACAGTACGGGAAGGTGATGATCCCCGTGCATCTGGTGACTTCCTCTGTTTGGTTTGGAACCTTCTATTACGCTGCTATGAAGTGAGTGGTGCTCTGCTCAAATGACTTTATTTTGATGTTTATGAAGGACTAAATGTTAAATCTAACTCTGATATGCTCAAGAGATTATTATGCTTTTCTTATTGACTCGGCTACTGTTGCAAGTGGGGGGTGCTTTAAGTTTTAAATAATGACGTCAGTGCATTGTAAGAAATCCTGTGAGCTCAAAGCTCAGGCCTCAGACTGCTCTAAACTCTCTGTTAGTAGCACCTGTCACAGGCTGAGCAGTAACAAAGTGCCTAAAGATAAAGCTCCAGACTGGTACATTGTTGAGTTTTCTGTTATGTGGAGACACTGTTTTAATGATCCAATGTTTCACAGGTCAGTGTTAAGTTGTGTAACAAACAAAAAACATTGATATGAAAATATGGGGTTTTTTTGCTTTCTCAGAGGTGTGAATGTAGTGCCATTCCTGGAGATGATTGGTCTACCAGAGTCACTAGTTGGCCTTTTAAGAGACTCATCGAGTGGGTATGCGCTGACTGCATATGCCATGTACAAGGTAAATTAAATCCACAGACTACTTTTAAATTGACTCCCTGCGGCATACCTGCTTCTCTCTTTCAACCGTGCTCCCCCATATTTATCTGATCTTCTCCATACGTACTAACCCCCTCATACACTCCGCTCTTCTTCAGTTTCCCTTCTGTTTGTTCCACCTGCTCGCCTGACTACTGAGTTGTTCTGCCCCGAGACTTTGGAATGCACTTCCACCAGATCTCTGGACTACAAACTCACTCTCCACTTTTAAATCGTGTCTTAAAACCCATCTATTCAGAATTGCATACCCTTGGCATGCCACCTGTTACAACTTGTAGCTGTTAAACTTCCATAACAAAGCTCAAGGAATCAGGCAACTGTTATGATCGCATTTAACTCATGTAGTTCTCCACTTGTGTTCATTACTTATTTACAGGGTCAGACTAGTTTCTTTATGTGAGCTAATTTGACCTAGCAAGAAACTAGGTCAAACTCTGTTCCCAGTTAGCTCTGGGAACAGGGCGAATCATGGGACTAATTCACCCAATCATGGTACTGGGAACAAAAGTTTTAAACGAGCGTGTCATTATCCCACTCCCACACCAGTTACAGCCACTGAACCTGGATCCTTTGTTTGGAGCTGTTATCCAGCTTTGATAAGCCCTGTCTCAGTGTACATGTGAAAAGCACATATAGTGTATTTAAACTCATTGATGTTTTTTGGGTTTTTTTCTCTCCTACAGATCGCAACCCCTGCTAGATACACGGTGACTCTGGGTGGCACGTCACTGTCCATTCAGTATCTCCGCAAGCACGGCTACTTATCCACACCACCACCAGTTAAAGAGTACTTCCAGGACAAAATGGAGGAGACGAAGGAGAAACTGACAGAAAAGATGGAGGAGACAAAGGAGAGATTTTCAGAGAAAATTGAGGAGACAAAAGAACGCTTCAATGAGAAAATGGAAGAGACGAAAGACAAGTTCTCTGAGAAACTGCAGGAGACCAAAGACAGAGTCTCTGAGGGAAAAGCCTTCTTTCGAAAGAAAAACGATTAGAAAATCACGTCTACAGGTGGTGTCTCTGAAAATATGGTCATGTTGTGATCTCAACGTGATGTACTGAGTAATGTGGGAATCAAATGGCAGATGGTACCTCTGAGACTGTTTGGAAGGAGGAGAGAGATGCTGCACTATCCCTGTCCTGAAACCCTCCTCACACCTCTCAGTCATGTTTTCTGTTTAAGTGTCCAGTCGAGTCCCTTTCTGTCTGAACCCTGCCTCCCTGCACTGAATGTGTAGACTAGACAGCAGCTTAGTGGACTGCTGGCAATGCTACCTTCTGACACTGTCATCTCAGACTGGATTTACACACACTCAAGTAATCTGCACTCACTCTGTTGGCTGTTTAAAGAGGAGCGCTGTTCTTGTTTCTCTTGTCACACCCATCAATGCAGAAAGTGGTAGGGGTAGGGGTGGGGGGGTCTGGGCTTCAGAGATATGAAAAGTGTGCCCGTGTAATAACAGCACCTGGAGAGAGCAGTGCTAATCATTAGGGAATAAAACTTGAAGCTCATGGTTACCTGTGTATACTAGTCTACTAAAGCCTTTCTGAAGGCTCGGAGTGTCACCTGCTGTCTTTTCTAACGTAATGATAGAGAAATGAAAGTTTTCTAATGTATTTTTATTTGATAGCCAAAGCTAATGTGTGACAGCGTTTCAGTGTTCGTGTCACTGTTAGGGCAGTAGTGAGTAAATGTGCAGTGCATAAAGCATGTATGAGCTGCACACACACTGTCACACATGAACAGCAAGAGGGTCTTCATTACTTTGGCACAAAGACAAATGGGTTTTGTCAGGAATTCACACAGATGTCCGCTGTAAACAACAACTGAATAAAAGTCAAGTGCTAACCAAATGATGTTTGACACTTGAAGTATGGAGTTTGTGTTTCATGTAATGGGACAGTGTGTTCTCTCAGTGCTTCAGCTTTCTCTCACAGTCCAAACACAGGTTAATTAGTGTTAATTAGTCTTCCTATATAACCAGAGGGTGGATGTGGACATAAAAAGTTGTTTCTGCAGAGATTTCCAGTTCTGGCATGTTCCTTAATGGATTAGAGGTAAGATGATGGGATGTCTCTGTACCTAAAATGACTCCATGTCTTACTCACACTCAGGTTTCCCTGCTATGATCCTTCTGAGCAAATGTTAATCAGTGTTAGATTTTTTTTTCTTTCTTTTGTTGTATTTTGATAATCACGTGAGGTGTCATCTGACTTTTCAGGTTTTATTGAGATTGCAGAAGAGATTAAACCTAAAATGTCCCGTGATAGGTAGAAAGAAGCGCTTGTGTGAATGAGGCAAGTTGTGTAGCCAGGACCCTGCAGAAGAGAATGGGTGGATGTAATAGATAATATAAGCAGGAATAAATAACATCAGTGCTAACAAACTTTAATAAATAATAGGAAGGAAATATAAAAATGCTTAATGTGCCAAAAAATTCATCCATTATTGGAGCTGCCAGGGAGGTTCTGTTTTCAGTGTTTTTGCGTGTTTCTGTCTGCAAACCTAGTAGCTCAAAAAGTTTTGAATGAATTCTGATAAAACTTCGTAGGGTTACAGAGGGGGGACAATGTTAACAATCCGTTAAACTGTGCCATACATCCAGGGTCTTCAGGGTCAGCAAGTTATTGGTCAAAAACTTGCAAAAAAAACCCCCTCAAACTATGATTCTTCAAGTTTTGTTTGTATAGTCAACATATAGAAAGTACCATATAGAGATTTAAAATGTCATGTCACATTTGGCCTCAGATCTGAGGCCATGGTCCTCAGCCAGAAAAGGGTGGAGTGCTCACTCTGGGTCAGAGACGAGTTCCTTCCCCAAGTGGAGGAGTTAAAGTATCTCTGGGTCTTATTCAAGAGTGAGAGGAGAAGGGAGCGGGAGCTCGACAGACGGATTGGTGCTGCAGCTGCAGTGATGCCGATGCTGTACCGGTCTGTCGTGGTGAAGGGAGAGAGCTGAGCATAAAAGCTCTCAGTTTACCGGTCGGTCTACATCCCCACCCTCACTTATGGTCACGAGCTATGGGTAGTGACTGAAAGAACGGGATAGTGTATACAAGCGGCGGAAATGAGCTTTCTCCGAAGGGTGGCTGGCCTCTCCCTTACAGATAGGGTGATTAGCTCGGCTATCTGGTAGAGGCTCAGAGGAGTGCCGCTGCCACTCCACATCGAGAGGAGCCAGTTAACGTGGTTCGGGCATCTGACAACGATGCCTCCTCGGCGCCTCCTGGGTGAGGTGTTCTGGGCATGTCCTGGGGCAGACCCAGGACACGCTGGAGAGATTATATCTCTCGGCTGGCGTTCCCCCGGAAAGGCTGGAAGAGGTCGTGGGGAAGAGGGAGTTCTGGGCTTCTCTGCTTAGGCTGCTGCCCCCACGACCCGGTCCTGGATACGCGGGAAAAAATGGACGGATGGATGTCACATTTGACCTCTGACCTCTTCTTCAAGGTCAACATATTGATCTCAAGGTCAAGGTAATAATAATGCTTGATAGAGCTATTTAAAACTGTTTCTTACAGGCATTTTTGTATTGACAGCAAACATCATGGATATACAGCAGCATGGTGGTGCAGTGGTTAGCACTGTTGCCTCAACTGATAGTTTTTGTCCCAATATTATGTCACATTTGACCTCTGACCTCACAATTCACATCTGCCTTTCTTTCAAGTTGACCACAAAATGTGTTTTCTTTTTTAAAGAAAGTGTTGTCAAGAGAAAAAGGATGAGCTTCCTAGATAGTTAGAAAAAATCCACAATAAACTTAGCACAAAAAGTAAGGAAATAGTGTTTGATCGATTATTTCTTTGTTGTAACAATAAATCTCATACCACTGGAAAGCCTATTTATTTATTAAACAGTGACATTTGTAAGAAAAATGCATTTTTGTGTTGAGCAGCAAACTCACCAAACAGCTTTTCGTGCTGATTTTTGACTGTTATGTTATGTAATAAGGTCAAATGATTCATATCCGTTTTTTTGCAAATCATACATATTTGTGTGATCAAAGTAAACTTCTGCCATGCTACTCTTATCTGATTTTTACTGCAGTGCAAACTTCTTAAAGTACATTTAAAAAAAAACCCAAAATGTATATATCAAAAATATAATACTGTTCCATTAAAAATAACTAGTGCTCAGAGAGTGAGCTGCCTTGGTGGAGGATGTGCTCTCAGAGTGCTTCTTGTGTTTAGACAGTCAGTGTGACAGACCACCCAACTTGGTGTTTCCGTCACTTCTACAGATTACCATTTTAGGATCGTTTAGCTCAGTCTGCTGGTTTTAAACATTAAACTGAAATGTAGAGAATTAAAAGGAAACAGGTTAGCCTGACTACACTGAAAATACAGGCTCTAAACTACATCCTGAATTCAGCAGAAGTTAAAACCATACAAGGGGCGTACACTTGCTAAGATTTCAGTAGTTGCTCCCCAGGGATAAAATCCCCGGGCAGGACAACAGGTGGGAAAATGTCCGGTCTGCTCAGTCGATTATTGTCCACATTGACACCTCACACAGAGAAATCAATGAAGTCTGAGTATTCTCTTTGCTGTCAGCATCCAGAAATGGTGGGCAGATGCAAATGTCATGCACCAGCCGGGCCTCCTTCATTATGAATCAGATCTGCATGGAAATGTAAACGTGTTGCGGGCGTGAGCTGCAATGACCTCTGCTGTCCAGACTAATGAACAACTGCTTATGCAGTCCACGGCCCCTGGTATAAACACCTGTTTGTTCTCCCACAGGGACTAAGAAGCAGGGGGCAGAACGAGTCCTCCAATCATTTTAGTGTAAAGACAATCTGTGTTCCTCAGGTGTGAGCCAGTGGCCAAACATGACCCGAGTGTCAAGATGCCTCCGGGAAGCATGAGGTGAAGCACAGGTCAGGAGAGAAAAAGCTGTCCAAGCTGTCAAAAGTCAATGATTTTTCACCACTTTCCATCTTTTCTCAGCAAAGGTCAGTGCGAATGTTTCGTTGTTATTGACAGAATGTGGGTGCAGTAGAAAGTTGTAGCTCGGGTCACATTTGTTGCAACGCTTTGGACTTGAAGCTGTGCTTGTAGTCAGATATAAGCTAAATTATTCTTGCAGAGGTGAAGGTACGCACTCATCTTCTTTTGTCCACTTGTCTCGCAGCAAGACTATAGAGAACACACACAGCTCGTTTCCATGAAACTCAGTAAAGTGAAGCAGGGCTAAAACTTTGTGGAACCCAGTGATCGTCTTTAACTCTGTGAAGTGTAACCAATCACAGGTGATTATTAGGGCCGGGTATCGTCACTGATTCTTAGAATCGATTCGATTCTGATTCACAAGGTCCCGATTCGATTCGATCCACGATTTTGATTTGATTCAATTGGAATCAGGGAAATTTTTCCCTCAGATAGTCAGAAATATTATCATTCTGATCATTTATCAGTACTGACACTTGTGAGACTTCATCAGAGGTGTGAGCATCACAGCAGATGCCTTTGTGTCAAAGTAACTGAGGATAAAACACAGAGAAACATGAAGGAGATTTTCCTGGCCTGGGTTTTTATAGCAGATAACCTTAAAAATATTCTGCAGTAGAACAAAAACGGAAGAAAACCATGAATCAACATATGAACATTACCTGATGCTGCTGAAGTGAAGCAGAGCAAAGTTACAGAGGTTTTATTAGAGACACAGCTAAGTGTTTTGCAATTTGTCATAATTTTAAAAAGTTTACATTTCTTTGGTATTGAACAGCAAAAATTAGGCTTTCTTGTCGGAAGTCATTAAAAAAAACAGCGACCGACTGCGCTGTACACAACGGTAGACTGGTGCGTAATAAGCAAGCGAATAATGCAGAAAATGGCGATTTTTAGATGGGACACTGTTCTTGAAGTACACTGAGAGAGAGAGAGAGAGAGAGAGCTGTGCATGAAGTGTGATTTTATCGTGGTGGAAGCAAAACAGCAAAAGTAAGAGGGAATTCATGACGATGTTTATGTGAAGCGAAATGTGAAGCTTAGTTTACATCTTCTTTTGCTGCTGGTTCAGTCAATTTTGGTTGGAGGGTGATGAAACCTGCAGCTTCAGAATCTAGCGCAAAAAAAAGAGACGTAAACACGAAGCGCGGGGGATCAGAATTAGTGATATACCAGCTTTCAGCCCCGACGGCGTGTCCGTGTAATGTGCGTGCCGTGAGGTGAGAAAGCCGAAATCTGTCAGTGTTTACGTCTTTGTGTGGAATCCGTTTACCTGCTCTCGTTTGCTGTTTTAGCTAATTGGTGGTTGTTGAAATAGTTCTGTGAGGTTTAACCTGAGATTGTCGTTTCTGGCAAAATACATTTATATTTAAAAATCGATTCAAGATTTTATTCAATATCGCTTTATTAAAGCTAATCCACCCCTTGTGATTAACACTACTCTAAGGCAAAACTGTTTTTTTTTTCCTGAAAAATTTGAATACTTTTGTTTTTAAAGCATATTTTGATTGCATTGGGTTATTGTTAGGGTTGGGTTTGGGGTCATAGTAGTGATAACAGTCTTTAAAGAGTTAAAACTGTGTTAGCCTTGGTGTAAAATGTGCTCTAGAAGAGCTCTTCTAGTTGATATCAGTTTTTGATTCTGTATTTAAGAAACACAATCAAGTAAAAGTGTTTCAAAATCTGTGTGGAATCTAGTATTTAAATTTTAGAGACACAGTCTTTGTCCTCAGAACAAAGGCTACGAGCTTAGATACAAGCAGAGGTGATAAAACATGTAAATGGATAAGCTGCCATAGATCCAGATTTTTAGCTTTGCATTCCAGGCAGAATAAGGAGAGAAGAAATTTAAAGCTCCAAAAGCCAAGATATCCTGATACTGAGTCGCTTGTTTGGATACTAAACTTAAAAGCATTCAGCCTCTTTGTGACTGCTGCAGAGTGGGAAAGCCCACAGCTGGTATTAAGCACAGGCCAAGTGGACACCCACCAAGGCAGTTATTTATTGCTCTTTAAAGCTCAGTTTTAATTGTTTCAACCTGTTTCGTTTCTATTGCTTCCTGTATGAGCTTTTGTTTTGGGTCATGTATGGTGTAATTTTCAGGTGCAATGTTTTTTGCACCTTGGGTTTTCCTCCTTTTTTTGAATCCACTTTAAAGAATCAAGAAAATAGTTCTCTTGGTCAGTTGTTCTTGTTCTCAATTACTGTATATGGTCTGGATGTCTGTGTACATGTCATGTTCCTGTGATTTGTATTTTCTTTACTTCTGTTTATAACATTTTTTTCTTTTTTTGCAATTTCTGCTCCGACCTATAAAATATTTTGACAGTAGAATTTTACCTCATGTGTTCCGAGTGTGTGAATGACCTTTCAAAAGTCAGCACTATACTATATATATGTTATATCCTGTCTCAGAGTGACGCTGAAAAACTAGTTCATGCATTTATTACTTCCAGGCTGGACTACTGTAATTCATTATTATCAGGATGGCCTAAAAACTCCCTGAAAAGCCTTCAGTTAATCCAAAATGCTGCAGCAAGAGTACTGACAGGGACTAGAAAGAGAGAGCATATTTCTCCTGTATTGGCTTCCCTTCATTGGCTCCCTGTTAAATCCAGAATTGAATTTAAAATCCTGCTCCTCACGTACAAGGTCTTGAATAATCAGGCCCCATCTTGTGTTAATGACCTTGTAGTACCATATCACCCTATTAGAGCACCTCGCTCTCGCACTGCAGGCTTACTTGTTGTTCCTAGAGTATTTAAAAGTAGAATGGGAGGGAGAGCCTTCAGTTTTCAGGCCCCTCTTCTATTGAACCAGCATCCAGTTTGGATTCGGGAGACAGACACTATCTCTACTTTTAAGATTAGGCTTCAAACTTTCCTTTTTGCTAAAGCATATAGTTAGGGCTGGATCAGGTGACCCTGAATCCTCCCTTAGTTACGCTGCAATAGGTGTAGGCTGCTGGGGGATTCCCATGATGC
>VUQG01019014.1:0-27022 GCA_015106755.1 Etia nguti
GGGACTGATAGCAAACACGCCAACCTTCACTCGCTTCTTTTACTGATGTATACTTCTGTCAACTAACTGCCATTTTTTTTATTTTTTATTTTTTGGTTACTGCTCTTAACTAATGAAAAGCTCATGAATGTCTCTGCCTCATTTCTTTTGCTCATGCGGACACACACTGTGAAAGAATGATGACTTTAGAGGCAAAAGTACATGATCAAATGACTGACGAGCAGTTTGATGGCCAGGTGAGCCCTGTTCCCTCATCTTTTCACAAAAAATGAAGCAGACGAATGATTCACACTTGACTCCAAGTGCTGAACTTGCATTTGGTATCTTTTCACAGGAACTCAGGAGGAACTTAATATGAGGTCCAAAGGGATGTCGATGCAAGCGAGGGAGATCATCGTTAGGCTGAAAAAACAAATATAAACCCATCAGGGAGACAGCAGTTCTTTAGGGGGGCCAAATCAGCAACTTCATACATTCTTAAAAAGTATGAAGGACAGAGAAAACTAAGTGTCAGTATGATAAGAGGGGCACTTCACTTTCAAGTTTCATTTTTTATATTTCAATTTTGGGTAACATATTGGGATATTCATATATTAGAGCCATTAAAGCTATTCTATAATATACTATATTATTTTGTAATATTGATACTTTAACTTATCAATATTACAAATAATAAAGACATTTCCAGGGGAATCCCAGTGAGAGGGTGGTGATGAGATAAGAGGGAGCTTTTAAGTCAGATAGGGCAAATATGGACATATTGTTCATTTTGCTTATGGTATAAGTGTTAATTTGGGGTGTTCCATGAACAAATTTGACTCCCTGGTGAGTGAAGTAGTCTGGGCCTATTTATGGACGGTGTAGTATTCAAAGCCAAAGTTTGTGCTTCCAAGCACAAACTACCCAAAGGTTAGGACTATTCTTGGTTATGGACTATGAGCTTCTGTTGGCTGAGTGCACATTTATCCAAGATCAGTTCATATTATATGATACAAATGAGCCATTTTTGATAACAAAAATCTATAATCATTTAGTAAATAGTACCCCAATTAACAAAACATGATTAATCAATAGTTTATGTTGGTGATTTTTCCTGTGGGTAAAACCTCTGGAATCTGAGCCTAAGCATCTCTGCAGTTATAATTTAGCAAAACAGCAACTTTAGTTTGTTACTAGCAACCGAAACCTTCTCAGATCAGGATAAACAGGAAGTAACACATAGCAATGACACTTGACTTTGAGTTTTTTGGTTTTTTTAAGGGGTGGGGGTGTATGTAGTGTTTGCAGTGGTTTGCAGTGGAAGCCCTCAGTGACTCTGTTTGTGAGAAGTGTGCAAGTGTTGCCCGAGGGCTGCTCTTGGGCCCGGGTGTCAACCTGCTGCCCGACAGGTCCCCTCAAACCTGCACCCCCCACATTCAGAGGTGTCAAAGCACCTGCTGCCATGAAGGAGAGAAAAGGCAATGTTGCTCATGCTGCTCATGCTTTTTTCAAGTTGTGCTCTTGAGTAGATTCAAAAATACCAGCCCTCCTGTACTGCAGCCTGTGAATGAGCAAAACCAGTTTGCACATTTATACAAATGCAAAAATGACTTATGACTTAGGATCTGCAAATATGTGAAACTTCAAAGTGCTGCAGTTATTTTATAATTAATAAAAGTATCTCACCTATTGAGTTCAAGAAATGAGCTAATTAAAACCTTTTTCTTTGCCTTCATGTTGACACCAGCTGTTTCCTTGAGACAAGCAGCAAGTGGCACTAACTGTCCACTCCAGTTTATTTTCTCTGACATGAGAAAGGTCACAGTCTCTTTGTTGTTCCATATGGATCTGATGCTTTTGGCTGTTCTTCATTCCATGTATAAATTGAAAATGTGCATTAATAAATGTGCATCTAAACACAAACAGCCTTTTCCACAGCAGCTGTTCAAACATATCAAGGCAGGAAAGCAAAGGTGTGTTAATGGTAACTAACGGTGCTAGTCTACTGTCATGGCTTACTGGGACATTAAATAAAATGGACTCATTAATGCTATTTATATCATTGGTGTCTTCTCTGCTATGAAAGGGTGAAATAAAAATAAAGGTATGTTGAGAAAGAGGAACAGAATGTGCTCAGAGTTTGGACACAGATATTGCGTGCTGGACTTCCTGTTATTTACACATCCAAGAGTCTACTTAAAAAAAATACACATGGCTGCAGAAAATACAGTTATTACAACACAATTTAATATTTATCATCTATCACTTTTTTCTTTTCTTTAACAACAGCCAGATGTTGACCTGACATCATTACCATGTGCTGCTCCATTTTGGGTTGGATGTCACTGACTCACCAGATGACTTGAAATGATCCACTTCCTGCTTATACCAGATTTGAGCCACACTAAATGATTCAGCAGGTTTGGTTTGAATTTAGATGACATTTCAATTTTTTGTTTTTTGTTTTTTTTAAAAAGGGAGATTTATGTATGTGAGAATGTGCTCTGTTCCTCTTTTGTATTACTCTGGTGACCACAGCCAACAGAAGGCCATTTCATTTTTCAAGAGAGTTTTCCACTTGGAAATTTGTCTATTTTGAAAAAAATGTATGTGTTTATAACAGCAGCAGTCAAATCAGAACAACAGTCGCCTCAACAACAGGCGCTTTGTACTGTAAGGTAAAGGCCTTACAGTAATACAGAGAAAAACCCAGCAATCATATGAACCCCTTTGAACAAGCATTTGGTGACAGTGGGAAGGAAAAACTCCCTTTTAACAGGAAGAAACCTCCAGCAGAACCAGGCTCGGAGAGGGGCGGGGCCATCTGCTGTGACCGATTGAGGGTAAGGGAACAGAGACAGGACAAAAGACACACTGTGGAAGAGAACCAGAGGTTAATGATAACTAACTAATGATTAAATGATTGAAGTGACTCCCAATGAGAGTGCAGAATACCACTGATAGATAACATCTATCAAGGAAAGTAGTCCTTGTAACTAAATCAGATATAGCGCCCTTAAGTTACTACGGCAATAAGCCAAACAGACAAACCTCTATATCAGTGTGTCCAGGCTTAGGGACTCCAACATTCAGACAACACTGTAAACATGAGGTCAAACAGAAATTCTGTATCATCTCCTCATAGAATTTTTTTTTAATAGAATATACTGTTACTGTAAAAAGAACAAACAAACAAAGACAAAACAAAACAAACAACACTTTAGTTGCTTTACATACAGCTTTAAAAAAACAAAACAAACAAAAACAAAACATCAGACCAACAGTAATTCTCTCATTTTTATCACCAGAACATTATTAAAAATTTGAGAAACACCAAAAATATGAATTAGCATTTACTATAGTCCTGAGTTGCTAACAACCTGGTAGAATAACACATTATGGCTAAAATGACATGTTAGTTAAGTTATGCAAAGACACTTTAGTGGACATATTATGGACTCCAGTTTTGTTTGTAATTAGTCAAATCTTAAAATAGATAAAAAATAGTCAAGTGGTCACCAGGGGAAAAATTTCCAGTGGGTGGCAGCATGTGGGCTCTTTGGAAAGTGGTTTTGTAAACATCCCTCTATGGGCACAGCTACAAATAGCTACTACATGGCACTACTTTGGTTAAGTGATCCCTAGGAACAACTAGGATCAACCAGTTGTTATCACAATTAGACAACAAACCACACATTCAGGCGTAACGCAGTCAGTGGGCTAATGGAGTGATGAATCCATATTTTTAATATTTAGTTCAAACTATTACACAAATTACTTAGTAGCTTACCTAAGAGTTTCTGTGCTGAAGAATAAAGGTGGTCATGCCAAATATGGACTTTCAGGGTAGTTGGAATCGTATAAACTGTTTTTGCCTTATATATTGTATTTGCATGGATACAGTTGCACGTTTCCGTAAAAAATATAAAAAATGAGGGGCGGCTCAAGACTTTTGCACAGTACTGTAAAATGTCATGAAAAAGAGAGCTTTCAGAAGACTCTGAGCAGTCCTGTGAAAAACAAAGTGCACTAAGTACAATAAGTTGAAGTAATCTTTTCTCTATGACTTGCTGGTATCTCATATCATTGTGGAGGAATTTTGGCCCATTTTCTTTATAATGTTTCACTTTATTGAAGTTTGAGGTTTTTTGTTTGTGCTCTGCTCTCTTGAGTTTCTACCACAAATTTCAGTCAGGCTGAGGTCTGGACTTTGACTCGGCCATTGCACCAGCTCAATTCCTTTCTTTTTCAGCTGTTCTATTGTAGATTTGATGGGTGTGCCTGGGATCAGTAGACATCAGATAGATGGTCACACATTTGACTCTAGAATAGTTCGCGGTGACTCAGTGACAGCAAGGTGCCCAGGTCCTGTGACAAAATCATCACCCCTCCACCACCATGCTTGACCATTGGTATGAGGTGTTTATGCTAATTAACTGTGTTTGGTTTTCCCCAAACATAGTGCTGTGCATTAAGGTAAAACATCTTCACTTTGGTCTCATCTATCCAAAGGACATTGTTCCAGACGTCTTTGTGGTTTGTGCTGTGATGTACTTTTTAGAGAGCAGAGACTCTCTCCTGCCATACCTTCCAAACACCCATATTTGTTCCGTCTTTTTCGAATTTTGCTTTGAGCATTGCACAGTCTGACTTTGGAGGGAATTTGCTGGAACTTTGGGAAGGTTGACACACTGTGTTGACACACCCCTGCACTTAAATACTCCAGACCTGCAAACTGCCACAACCTCTGCTTCTTTAGAGGTGCTCACACTTTCTGATGGTCGTTTAATTAATTGCACTTGATTATCAGCGCCTGCTACTTACCCTCTTAGTTTCTATGGAAGCAGTAATGGCACACTTAGTTTTTTACAGGTGGGCATGAAAATATTCTTTTTCACAACTGTAGCTTATGTGTCTGTAGCTACCTAACTGTTCCTCTGTGCGTGGCTCTTTGTAACTCCACCTCTCTGTTAGTAGTTTTCTCTACTTTTTGTCTTTAACTGCCTCTCTGTGGCTGCTTGTCTTCATAAGTTCAAAGTCCAAAGTAAGGCCCAGCTTCCCTCTCACTAACAACCACAATTATATCCAAATAAAAATGAAACTGCAGACTAATTAAGTAGATACTAAATGATATAAGGTGACAGACAAAAGTACTTGCCCAGATTTCTTCAGTATGGTTTCATCTATTGAATTGGTTTCTTTTAACTAACACCTTCTTTTTGATGTCACAATGTTTTAAATGATACCACCGGAGTCCTGTGACACCTGAACGTCCACGGCGACCGCTCCGGTGACTGCTCAAAAACTGTAAAAGAAGTTTCAAACTGTTAGCGGGGGGGGGTCACCTTGACTTGTAGCCACCGTGCATTGCCATATAAAGACAAAAAACGCCTTTCATTCCTGTTTCTTGTTTCAAGTGTTGCATGTCACTTCCTTCCTCTTAGATTTGAATAGATGCGTCGTCGCCCTGCTTTCGGTCCTGACTCAGTGCGCTTTCTGAAAAGCAGTGAGCAGCACAGCAGCCAGAAGAACCGACTGAGGAAGAAAGAGATAAAGACGGACGACAACTGTAATCCTCTGAGCCCAGAGATCAGCCTCCTCACCACGTCTCTCAGGTAAAGAAGGGAGAGGTCAGGTGGCTTCTAATCCACGCAGGTATATCCTCAAAGGGTAACTGCAGGGTGAAAGACTTAGATTTTTTTTTTTTAATATTTAATGCCCTTTGCAGGATAGAGGGAGAGCAAGAAAGACAGAGAGATGAAGGACATCTCTGCAATGATGTATTATCGAATATATCGCTGCAGAGCCATTGATTTTATTACTGAAGCTGGATCTTTCTTGACTGCAGCTCAGTTTTGCTGCTGCACTCATTAAAGCCTGCCCTGCCTCAGAAACCAACAGCACAAACTCCAAACCCGCCTCGTTTACAGCGTGCATGTTGCCTTTAATCATTTAACACCTGCCATACATAAATAACACAATATGAGCAGCTAGAAGCAGAGTGAGGCCTGCACGGGGGAGAGGAACAGTGCAGAGAGCTGAAAAAGGAAGTTTGCGGTTTTCAAACTTCAACTGCAAAAAAAATCCCTTTAAGGTAGCAATGGGTGGGCAGAAATTTAGAGATCATCTCAGGACAAGCGATTAATACGTTATGTTTGGAGAAGATGCTAAGCTGTGGATAGAGTTAACTCACAGCTGCTTGGATGATGCGCACTAATGAGGTTTATTACGTGTAAATGCTCTCGGGGAGGGGTGAGGCGAGATCGCGGCCATGATGCTCAGAGACAGCCCTCTTTCTTTGCGCTTTGTGCAGCTTTTTAAAGTACTTGTACCCATGCTTACCAAATAATAATACTTCTGCTACACTACTTTGCTATTTGATTTTACTTGTCAATCATGCAATATTCTGATAAAACAGGATGCTTGCCCAAAGATGAAGTAACACGTGCGCATTCAGTGCAGGAAATTCTTGACGCTTGCTTGTGTTGCGTGTTGTAGATCGTGGTGCTGCAGGCCATCAAGAGGCTAAATGGAAATGAGGAGGAAAATAGGTGTAAAAGTGTTTCCTGTGGTGTGAGGCTTTGTTAAACAAATGACAGCATGCATGAAACATGGGATGTGTGGCGCTGCGGTGAGGAAACCTACCGCCCTCGCTTTAACACATGGAACACACTAAAATGACCTGTTTGCGTCATGTTTTCCACACGCTTTTCTTTGCAATGACGCCAGCTCACTGTAGCAGTGTGCAGAGCTTTGGTGGTATGTTCTCCGATTCTTTTCAAAGTGGAAGGTGGAAGTCTTTACAGTTAGTTTCTGCACATTTATGTGCATGTTTTAATATCAAGTGGCGCAGTGGTACAGGGTCACCTCACAGCAGAAGAGCTTCTGGTTCAAATCCCAGCTGGGGCCTGTCAGCGTGGCGCTTGCACGTTCTCCTCGTATCTGCGTGGGTTCTTTTTGCGTGCAGTTCAGAGACGTGCATGTTGGGGTGTAGGTGTGAGCGTGGTTGTCTGGTTGCTTCTGTGCGTCAGCTCTGCGACAGGCTGACGACCTGGCTAGTGCGTGCCCCGCCTCTCGCCGGGGTGAGATTTATTAATCCTGAGTCATCAAAGCTTCAGCAACACTTCACTATTTTAATTACGTTAGAAATTAGAATAAGAGATTTCAGACACAGTATTTATGTGTAACTACCTTTAGATTTAATTTTTTTGTTTTTTTTGTTTTGTCATGAATGCTGTTTAGTCTAGGTGTTAGCCAGAGTCAAGATACAAAGGAGTGCTGGGAAATGCTGAAATACACACAGACTCATGACCCATGTACATGAGAAAGTGAAACCGTGTGAACCGTAAACCCTGTTTTTATTTAAGGGGGTTAAAGGAGAAGCATGGATGCAGGTGTTAAATCAGTCAGAAATGGCTGATGTAAAAAATGTCTAGAAATAAAACTGTGAAAAGAAACTGGAGCTTGTTGCCACAGACAAAAACAGATAGTTTGAGGCAGATCACAGAAGAGCAGCAGTGCTGGGTTTATGAGCTCAGTGACACTTTGGACCATAAAGGCCAGACTGTCATTTAAGATTTTAGCACATTAAAAGTGTTAAGACCCGTACTTTCGCTGAGCTGAGTTTCATTTCTGCTTGTGACTGCTGTCTGCTGTATAGTAGGCTGCTTGATTTTCAGTGGCTCAAAGCTAATTCTCATACTTAAAAGATATGAAAGCTTTCGTGTGTGCACATGGTGAATTTGGCTCAAAATCAAAATAAGAGTGCCGGAGCAGATTTATTAGCAGCGGCTAATGATTTTATACTGTTGTAGGTTAATAGTTGTCAGTGGTTGGGTCTTGTGTTTGTCATTCACCCACGCTCGAAAAAAAAAGAAAAAAAAATCTCACCAAATTTAATAGTATAAAAAATCGAATAGTATAAAGCCCTTTATAAGGCCCTGATTTGGTGCTTGTGGCACATTTATCTAACTGTGTTGTTTATCGTTGTATATCTTAGACTGTACTATTTTTATTCTTTATCATGCTGCTGTAACATCTGTGTAACTATCTATAGATCTATCTATTGCTGACTTCAGGCTGTGTTGATTGCTAACTAATTTAATTACATGTAAATTTCCCAAATAATTTAGTTACATAAGTACAGTGTGAAATGTTGCATTTAATGGAATCTGCTCAAATAAAATTTACTTGATTGGTACACATTCAGTTTATACCAGGCACATTTGTTTTAGTGCATTTGTGTATCTTGCTTCCAAGTCCAAAGGGCTGCTGCAGAAAGGACCCAATCATCTCCTATACCCTTTATGGTCACTCTACGAACAATAAAACAAAACCCAGCCCGGCCCTCCATGAAGGACGTTTGACTGTTAACCACTTGAGGCTGAGATACATTCACTGTGTACCTGCACAGTCCAATCCAAATGCTTCATACATCTATAACCTGTCATCTCTATGGAAAAATGTGCAATCATTATGTCTTTCTTTTATTTTGAGTCACTTGTAGCTCAGTGGGGTTAGCTTCAGTGGTTTTAGCATTCATGGGGAAAAAGAAAAGGAAAAGAAGTCTGGGTGTTTTTACACATTTACATATTCTGACTCATACTAATATTAGCTGCGTCTTTATTTATCCTGTCTTGGGTCTTGGGTACATCACCTGAAATCAGTTAATTTTGCTCTTTTTAAGGCAGCTTTCTTTTGATTGGCTGCCCCTCATTAACATAGGTTTGAACAACAGGTAGGGGTGGGGCTTTTGTGCTCACAGCCTGTGTGACCATACTAAGTCTGTGTTAATGTGAATGGGCACCTTCTGGTGAACAGTTGAATGACAGATACGTCAAGCTGACAGTCGTTTTAAACAAAGTATTTCGTCATTACCTTACAGATGTCTGCAATCACTTACTTATCTTTCATCAATATCCCTCAATTGCATAACATGGAAACGCAGGCTGCGACACTTCTCTTTATGCTGTGACACCATCTAGTAAATCAATATGCATTTACAGCAATTTGCCTTTTCTTATCATCCCTTACATCAGGTTACCTTTTGTCCAACAATTTTATTGTTAAAGTCATACATTTTAAAGTCAGAAATTTGAAGTCATGATCAAAGTGTCTTCCCTATAAATCTGTCATACCCCCCCCTCCTTTTGTCTTAAATGTTACTTTGTGTGTGTCTTCACGTTCGACTGCCAAAAAAGGATCTTCAGTCGACAAACGCGCTCGGAGTGAATCATCACAGACTGAAATATAACGTCCTGCGTGTCATGTGATTGGCAGCTACTCAGAACTACTCAGCTACTCTTCCTTATCTGCAGCTTTTTCATTTCTTAAAAGAAAAAAAAGAAACAGGTCATGAACACACGTGGTCATCGTCAACGTGACTGTTTGGCTGCAAAAATCGACAGTGCTCCAGTTAAATCGCATTATTTTAACATTCAACGCATGACAGTGCAAGAAGAATATAATGCAATGATTTTCATTCATTTAGTCTCTGTGTTGCCTAAGTGACACTGGGGATATTAGGTTTACTCGGTGGCGTAAGTAGTACATGAATAAATAAATGTAGATCGAGAGTGTTAAACTGAAACTGGCAGAACAGTGAAGTTAAGGACCTTCTGTCACATTACAGCAACAGAGGTAAATGTTACAAATAGTCAGAGTTTCCACACTTGCAGTATGAAGCTTTAAGTTTGGCACTGCTCTGCCTTATTTGCGACGTGACCTCAACTTCCCCACTGAACTGAGATCATCGATCACATCTTCAGTTGCTCAGTTCCTCTCTGCGAATTTCAACTTTTTTGTTTTTTGTGAGTAAAGAACATCAAAAGGAGTAAAACCTGACTATGTGTTGTTGCCTCCAAGAAGCTGTTTCAGACAGAGGCTGAAAGGCTGAGGTTGATGGGCGCCCACCAACAAGTCCCCAGAACTAACACTTCTACAGCCAAATGTGCCTTCAGCACGTTTTCTCTGGGATCTAAAAAACGATCGCGTCACCTGACACATAAAAAATCATTTGCTCTACTGCAGCATTTTTGCATGCAACAACATGGACTGGGAGCTTCTGTTCGCTGATCTCTGTCTCCACTTCCTGGTGGATGTTTGTCCCCGAATGAAAGCTAAACAGAGTTTGAACATGCCATCGATCCATCCATCTCTGGATCTCTTCATCAGCTCTCAAAAACTACATAAATTTGTTTAAATCTTGTTAATTTAATCACTAGCTTAAACCGTGGTTCATCATTAATCACAGCCTCAAACAGGGTGACATCATCTGGGACTATAAATCAAATCAGTAATGATAATAACCAGAAATGTAAATTCTCAGACAGGTGCTGCTTTGGTCGCTGTGGTCTCTGAGCTAATTCTATTTGACTCTAAACTGCAATCATCTGAATTCTCTGTCACATCACGAATCTTAAGAGCATAAGACCCTCTTTTGATGCCCAGTAGTAGGGATGATGGCTCTGCCCACTGATTGCCTAGCAACAAAGAAAATATCGTCAAAATGAGACGACCCTAATCCATAGGATTTATGTCCAAACAACATAAACAGTCATCAAGCTAGACTAACAGAGATGCATGGAGCGATTCCTTGAGTTACTGAAGCGATGGTAGCTGTTGCTAAACCAGTGGCTACACTCGGTACCACAAACCTCACCTCAAAAGATTCTCAGCCATTAAAAAGTACCAGCTATCTGAGTGAGACTCGTTGTTGTTGTACAGCTTCAAGGTAGACCTTTTATTTACTGCACAGGCTGGTCGAGGGACTGTGTTCCTAGAAATGTTCTTCAGGGACGTCCACACAGGAAGAGACTGGCAGTGTTGTGGTGACTGGAGACTGTGGGATGTCAGGGATAACAGGTGAAACGGAAATAGGCAGTTTCCGAGTCCAGCTTCAAGGTGAGCAGCCAATGTGACTGCCAATGAGAGCAAAGGATACTTTTGATTGACGTACGATGAGGTGGTAAATACAAAACTGGAGGCTTGAATGTCGACTAGACAACAGCCATCTACAAATGCAGACACGGCTTAATGTGAATGAAAAGATTTTGGTTGCTAAACAGGGTTTTTGTGAACCAGAGTATCACTGTGCTGTTTCCTCTTTTGGCAAAGAATTTGTGTGTACTTGTGACTTGACTGTTCAGTGGGTGGTTAAAGGTTACCTGAGGGACCTCAGGGTGCTCAGATCTTATTACACACGCAGCAATAATGAACAGAGAGGCTTTTGTCTGTCAGGCAGGAAGTGCAGCACAAGCAGGAAGTTGCACACTGGCAGAAGTGAGAACTGAGCAGTTTGCTTCATAGTAGAAAATCAGGATACCATCTCTGAATTTCCTCTTTCTTTCCTCACCACATGGCCCCCGCTTACACGCTGCTCGGTGCTGACAGGCTTTGACTTTTAAATTTAAGGATGTCTTGTTTTTTTCTCTTGTGCCAGTTTCAGGTTCCTCTACTGATTCGCACTTCAACATGGCCGCCCCACCGATCACTGCAGAGGAGCTGGAGGATCTTAGAGAGGCATTCACTAAAATCGGTAAGACAGATGTTTGGATGATCTCTGAAGGTGTGCTCAAGAGACGTAAGACTTTGACTCTGTTAGTGTGTTTAAAATGTCCTGGATGAGTGGGAAAAGTCCAACAGTTTGGCCGTATTTTGATAGTTCTTTCCTCTAAATTTATTTTTCTTTCTTCTCATGACAAAGATTTGATCATTCCAAATTTCATACAGTTACCATTCAAATCAATACAAATGTCATGTAAAGAAGAGATCCCCAAGAGCAACAGGTTAAACTAATATCATTTTGAATATTTAAATAAGGCTGATGTGTAATCTCAGCAGCCCATGCAGTCACAGAGATGAGAAGGAAGTTACACACCGGACATGAAGTTAGATAATAAAACAATACCTATGACTAATATTTCAGGCCGGATGTTGTGTTACAGAGTAGTGTGCAATCTGCACTGTTAACAGACGGAGTAGAGTAGCTTTGCATGATTTTAGCTTCACTCCATCTTTCTTCTCATTGGTTTGAGTTCAAGAGGAGATGATTTGGACAGCGGGTGGGTGGGGCTTCTGTGCTCCCCCACCCGCTGTGTGCCTGAGATGACCATATTAAGGATATCCACCAAAGTTATGCTTTCCCCTCCATCCTCCTCCAGATATGGACAATGACGGCGTTATCAGCAAAGATGAGCTCGATGCTGTCCTCAAGGCTGCCAACCTTTCACTGCCGGGCTACAGAGTCAGAGAGATGATCCAGGAGCTGAGCAAGAGCAGCGAAGAGCTCAACTTTGAGAAGTTTACTGAAGTGAGTTAACTGTAGAATGATCAGACAAATACACAGTGCAGACATAGTGTGTTGATCACTCACTTCCTGCCTACTGCATAAACTATTATTTCTGACTTTTCTTTTTTTTTGTTCCCATCTCCAGATTGTCCATGGACTAAAGAGTGCAGAGGTGGCAAAGACCTTCAGGAAAGCAATCAATAAGAAGGAGGGCATCTGTAATGTGGCAGGAACCTCAGAGCAGACTGGCACTCAGCACTCCTACTCAGGTCAGCACACACACAGTCGTGTTTTCAGATCTTAGTAGGGACATCTAATTGATATAACACTTTCCCAAGCCGCTTATCCTAACCATAACCATCAAAAATGAATGCCTAACCCTGACTCTTAGCCTAAACCTAACCATAAACTAATTGTAACCCTGACACTAAAACATTTTGAGTCTCAAAAATGCCTTCAAACTCGTGGGGACGGGCATTTTGTCCCCATAAGGGCTGTTGGTCCCCACAAGCATAGTAACATTCAAATTTTTGGTCCCCACAAAGATATGTAAACACACACTCACACCCAAACCATCTGAACACATTAGACATTACTGGAGAGTTTTCACATCAGTAGTTCACTTGATTTGATGCCAACCAAGATTAAAAGTGTTCTTTTAAACAATGAAACAAACCTATTATCTGATATGAGATGCTAACCTAAACTGTACGAACAAAAGGCATCAGGATAAATGAAGCCACGAGATAGAAAATTCAACTAGTCTGAGTCAGTAAAAAAGCACATCTGCTGTTATATGTGTGCATTGTTGAACTTGCCTCAGACAATCAGTTAAACAAATCAGACAGCAAAGTCTGATACACACATCTGTATATAAAAAAAAGAGAAAACAATCAGTTTTGTTAATATTTTGCACATGGTTGATGCAGATGATCATCCAGCTCCTCACTTTAACTTGCTTTTTTTGTTCTGCAGAGGAGGAGAAGGTAGCCTTTGTGAACTGGATCAATAAAGCTCTCGAGAAGGATCCAGACTGCAAACATGTTCTGCCCATGGATCCTAACAGCAACGACCTGTTCACCGCCATGGGGGACGGGATCGTTCTCTGGTACGTTATCTTTCACAGGGACAACAGCTGACTTCCTGAAAACTTAACTCACAGTTTTAAATACAGGATTTCACCCAGTTATTCTGCTTAGAGCTTTTTAATAGCTTTCTTCTGGAAAATGGACAGATTTAGTAAGGGACGTGGGATCAGCAGTTACACATACCGCACCTTTAAAGCAGGCAGGTTTGATATCTCTGTACTGAAGCCCTGCAGCCTGATAGATTGACAATGATAAGCAATTTTAAAACTTTAATAAAGTGCTGGCTAATTTCTTTTAGTGTCACAAAAAATATTTTATCATCACTGAGTCTCTGTGGTACTGTAACGACACTCAGCACTGGACAAGTTCACGTAGACGTGATTTACAGCGCTTAAGAAATCCATTAGCTGACCACCCGATGTGAGGTTTGTGCCACAGCTGCCCTAAACAAAACACTGTTTAGTAATTATCCAAATCAGTTTTTGCTTCTGGAACTGTTAATAAACAAGTGTGTGCAAGCTGTTTCATTAAAATATTTTTAATGCTAAAATATAATTATTGTTTTTTATCCATGAAGTTTCAGTTTACTCTTTTGCAAAAAGGAAAAAATTATTATTATTATTATTATTTATTTATTTTTTTTATTAAGATGTCAAATTAAAGTTATTTACTTACATTGTTGAACAGAACATTAGTGTTAGTGGTTAAATGTTAAAGCTCAAAGATTTTCTAAATATTTGTGTCTTCTAGTTTTTATGAGAAATACATTCGATTAAAATATGTTGCATATGTTTCACAGACGTGCTTTGGTTGGATACTTCAGTTTTAAATAGCTATAATAACTTTACTGGTTGGTTATAAACCGAAAATTTGAGCAAGTGTAAATGTTTAAATGATAACCCCAATTCCAAAAAAGAAAAAAATTGGGATACTGTGTAATCAATTTCAGATCTCTTAAATGTATATTTTATTCACAAGAGAAAACAGGAAACTAATGTTTAAGCTGGGACATTTTACTACATCATGAAAACTGAGAAAATGTGTCATTGTAAAAAAAAAAAAGATGAGATCATTTTGAATTTGGAAGCAACAGGTCTAAAAAAAGTTGGGACAGGTCTATGTTTACCACCGTGCAGCATCTCTGCTTTTAGCAACAGTCCATAAACTTGTCACTCTTTTGTGTTTGTATTTTGTTTCATGATGTGCTGCATCAGCACCTGGATTCTTACACAACCTGCTGTAGTAGATACAGTGTGCTGCTTAGCTGTGTCTGCTCAGTGGCTTCCTGAAAGACGTTGTCTGGATGGAAGCACATGTTCTAAACCCTGTATATACATTGGAGCACTGATGGCACCTTTCCAGATGTGCAAGTTTTCAGTTCCATAAGCACGAATCCTCCATCATACCATCACAGATGCAGGCTTTTGAACTGGGCATGCACTTTTGGAAGTGGCCATGCATGCCCATGACAAAACCAGCCTGTTTTTAAAGCAGTGCCTGATTCAGAGTGTCTGATTCAGTATTGATTGTTGACTGTTGATATTATGTACAATCCAAGCAGTTTTGCAGATTCATGAACGTCTACCCCTCTGTACTTTGCTGAGATATTTTAGCTTCTGGGACATTAAAGAGAAAAAACATGAAAGTAGTCTTCATCAGTTCTACTTTAGAAATGGGGGGAAAAAAAACAGTTCCATTATCAATCTGGATGTTTTTCCTCTCTTGTTAGTAAAATGATCAACCTGTCTGTAGCCGACACCATCGATGAGAGAACAATCAACAAGAAAAAGCTCACACCCTTCACCATCCAGGTGAGAGTGTCCTTGATTCTGGCAAAGCTTCTCGTCTTCTTTACCTGCCACTGTGCACAGTCAGCAGTCTAACAGAGTCTGTGTCCACGGGATATCTTACTGCTTGATCTAACAGGAGAACCTGAACCTGGCTCTGAACTCAGCATCAGCCATTGGCTGCCATGTGGTGAACATCGGAGCTGAGGACCTGAAGGAGGGCAGGCAGCACCTGGTCCTTGGTCTGCTGTGGCAGGTCATCAAGATTGGGCTGTTCGCTGACATCGAGCTCAGCAGGAATGAAGGTGTGTGTGTGTGTGTTTCTCATTTAGAATACAATGGAAGCTAAAAAAGACTAATAAATGACCACAGATGTTAAAAAAAATACTTTGGAAGTGATATTATTTACTTGCTGAGAATTAGATTCATGCATTAAAGACAAAAACGAAACCAAAGCCACCAGCTGCTTTTCCAGTTGCTAACCAGCTAACCTATACTCACTCCATGCACATTAGGATGTTTTTAATATCTGAACATGTGCGTGCAGCTCTGATTGCTCTGCTGCGGGATGGAGAGAGTCTTGAGGATCTGATGAAACTTTCCCCCGAGGAGCTGCTGTTGCGTTGGGCCAACTATCACCTGGAGGAGGCAGGCTGTGGCAAGATCAATAACTTCAGCAATGACATCAAGGTGATCACACACACACGCACACACACACACACACCTGGGCCTTGTGCATAAGCCGTCTCCTGCCCAGAAACACAAGCTGGGTTTAAACCCGAATACTGAAAGCAAGAAAACAACATCAGCAAAAGTAAAGCTAACTCTGTGTTCTCAGAGTCACGCAGACCAAATGGAGAAAAGAACCGGTGTAGCCGTGTTGTGATCACTTTTATTCTTAAAAGAAAGTCAAATCAGCCAACATTAATCTTTCATCGATACTGTACTGCAGACAGACACACGTTAAAGACCTTTTCTTCTCTACAGTGTGAAGTTGTAGTCTGGCTGTTAGAAGGTAACCTTTCCAAGCTGTTTGTTCCAGGACTCAAAGGCTTACTACAACCTGCTGAACCAGGTGGCACCCAAAGGAGATGAAGAGGGAATTCCCCCCATTGCCGTTGACATGTCAGGACTCAGGGTAAGACAGCCTAACATGTATCTGATAGCTGTAGTTGACCGTTTATAGGACTAGTTCACACACATCAGTCAGTGTTACTGTCCCCTGATTGCTCATAAAGACTCAGAGGGAATCAGCAGGGCTGATATGAACAAAAACTGCTGCCTCATTTGCAGAAAAATAATATTATTTGTTATTGTTATGCTATTTTTTCATTCTTTGTTAAATAAAAAATCAAATTCCTTAAAACTAAAGGCTCAATTCTTCCAAACATGCTTATTTTGAGTGCAGGAAACTCTGATTTTCAGCTGGTTTCGGTTCTCACGTTCTAATGTCGGCCTTGCTGCTCGCTCTACAGGAGAAAGACGACCTGAAGCGAGCGGAGCTCATGCTGGACCAGGCCGACCGGCTCGGGTGCAGACAGTTCGTTATGCCTACAGATGTCGTCCGCGGCAACCCTAAGCTCAACTTGGCTTTTGTCGCCAATCTGTTCAACAGGTACCCGGCTCTGAAGAAGCCAGAGAATCAGGACATCGACTGGAGCTCCATCGAAGGTGGGCTTAATTCACATGTGAGAGATTCCCAACTCTCCAGACCTCAGTGTTCTCGTTTTCCCGCCATGGATTTTTAATAGCAGAATTTTTTTTGTTTGTTTCCAGGTGAAACCAGAGAGGAGCGCACCTTCAGGAACTGGATGAACTCACTGGGAGTCAACCCTCGTGTCAACCATCTCTACGCGTAAGACATCTTCCTGCTCTTCCTCTGTACTTCTCTGACATGCAGCATGTTGAGAATGTGAACACACGTAGACAGCTGGACTGTCTCTCCAGATTACAACACCAAAGAGACGTGATGTGTTTGTTTGTGCTGCAGAGACATCGACGACGCCTTGGTGATCTTCCAGCTGTACGAGAAGATCAAAGTACCAGTGGACTGGGACAGAGTCAACAAACCTCCCTACCCCAAACTGAGCAGCAACATGAAGAAGGTACAACAGCTCGACACAGTTCAAGTCAGACATGATGGCTCATGATGGCCGGCTCTTTCTGTGTCAGTTCTTCAAATGCCTCTAACCTCACCGTTCCAGGGGAAAGACACATCTATTTATGATGGATATGAAAAAAAACCCCATTTTCATCCAACTTGACACCGTGCACCAAATCCACGCTGCCTTTTTTAGAAAGATCAAATTTCCGTTCATATTATGTGCAAAACTTGCGATAATGATCGCTCTCCTGATCCCACTATGAATACTTGAAATACTTCTGTATTCATTCACAGCAGCCAAAGACTGTTTGTGAAACAGGACAAGATGTTTTCATTCAAATTTTTTTTTTCTTTTTTTGCAACCTCACGACCCAGCAGGACGTTTGTCATTACGACACATACTATGCATGTTGTAATGACACATTACACATATCTGTGAAAGGATTCATCTGATCTGGACATGTGTGAGAAGCTGTAAACAACAGGACACAGGACTCAGAGATCAGACGTTCAAATGTTTTAGGGATTTCGAGGGTCCACTGATCTGTGCTGAAACCTGAGCCTTTGTTTGTGTGTTCCAGCTGGAGAACTGTAACTACGCCGTGGAGCTGGGAAAGAAGGAGGCCAAGTTCTCTCTGGTCGGCATTGCGGGTCAGGATCTGAACGCAGGGAATCGAACCCTCACCCTCGCTCTGCTCTGGCAGCTCATGAGGAGGTAAAACCTTGCTTCACTCACCTCTCACATCTCTTCGGTCTCATCTTCTTATTTTGTTTGCTATGATTTGTGATGCGACTGTATAGGGCTGTGGGTCTAACCTGATATTAAATCAGCAGATATTTGAATGGGGTTTGACTGTTAAAGAAATTGTGGTAATGCATTGAAGGGTGTATGGGACCAGGAACTATTTAACTTATAGTCTGCTTAGAAATACCCCATTCAGGAATCTCTAAGCTAGCTGTGTTTGCACTCAGGTACACCCTGAATATCTTGGAGGACCTGGGCGATGGGCAAAAGGTGATCGATGACACGATCGTGTCCTGGGTCAATGACAACCTGACAAAGGCCGGAAAATCCACAATCTCCAGCTTTAAGGTAGCACACCTTGACAGTACGCACATGGAAATCCTCCTTAGCCTCCAATTAAATGCTCCAGTGTCAAAGTTTTGATTACATCACTTCCTGTGCACAGATTTATCACGGTTTTAAAGGAAACCTATTCTACTTATTTCCAGCTCCAGATCTTTATTCTTGAACTTCGCTAGAGTCGCTTTGCATGCTTAGTGGTTCAGAATAATCCAAGTTTATGTTACAGTGGGCCTTGGTGCAACTGCTCAGTTTATCCTCTGTCTGAAACAAGCCGTTGTCTGAAACAAGCCACTGTGTGAAACAAGAACAAAAACCCAACGGGGTGTTTTTGGTTGCACTCTGGATGGTAACCAGGCTCAGCAGCGTAGTTTCACATCTGTAACAGTAAACAATGAGAGATTTATAGTAACTCTGCTGTTGTTGTTGGTTAGGACGGCTCCATCAGCACCAGCATGCCGGTTCTTGACCTGATCGATGCCATCCAGCCTGGATCCATCCGGTACGACCTGCTGAAGACTGAAGACCTAACCGAGGAGGAGAAACTCAACAACGCAAAGTACGTACAACTCTTCTTACAGCTTCTTATCACTTAACAGTTCAGAAATGTCTCTCCATCGCCAACAGCAGGAGATTTAACATAACACAACTACTGTATCTTTAGGTACGCCATCTCCATGGCGAGGAAGATCGGCGCCCGGGTGTATGCGCTGCCCGAGGACCTGGTGGAGGTCAAGCCTAAGATGGTGATGACGGTGTTCGCTTGCCTCATGGCTCGTGGCCTGAGAGCCTAAAACCACAATCACTTCCCGTCTGTGAAGAGGAGACCTCGAAAGCTAGCAGCCAAAGGAAATGAGTTGCTAATGCAGAGGCTCCACTCACAAATTGTGGCTTTAGACTGTAACTGTTTAATGACCAGAAATATTGGATTTATGATGGCGATACGGCTGTGGGACACATTTCATAACATCTGCTGGTGATTGGTGTCTTTTACTCATGTTTCTCTTAAATGTACAATAGAAAACTTTGTTTTATTCAAATCCAAGAAGCTGAAATAATTCCAAGAGCCAAGTTAAACCTCACCTAAAGAATTTCTTTAAAATCACACAAGGTGCGACTTTAAATGTGTTTTTACATGAAAATATGAATATTAGAAAAAGGATCTGTACCAGTCTTGATTTTAAATGTGTTTAAATCAGCTACACAGATTTCTACCTCCAGCAAATAAAATAAGGGGGAAAAGTTCAAAGTGTTTCACTGCAGACTTTTAGCTTCAGTGTCTGTTACAGTAGCTGATCCACAACTCACAGAAGAGGACATAAATAAACAGGTACAACCAGGAAACAAACACAAAAATAGTCTGCTAAAAAAAAAAACCCCAAAAAACCCCCAAAGGAGCTGATTGGAGGTTAAATGCCCATCTTTGTTGCTGTATTCATTTTCCACTTTTCTCAATCATCTTTTAACTGTGAAGAGTAAAGATTCAAAGGATTTAGCCAGAGCATACATACAATCCACATTATATCACGAAGTGTTTTATTTTCTATGCAGAACTGCAACATTTCCCAATTCATTTTTTTTACTTTCTGTGAAACCACAAGTGATCAGTGTAACACAGAGCCATCTGATTACAAACACAACCAAATCAAAATGTTTATACGTGATGTTTGCAAGCAATAAACCAACAATTTTTTTAAATTACTTTTTTCTTATTATTCATTTGACATCCTGTTATTTAAGTGAGATAATCACTAAGATTATATAGTGATGGACACTGTGACGTCACTGTGGGATGTGGTCACAGGCTGAACAGAGCACACTCAGAAAATGTTGTTTTTCCCTGATCAGCGAAAAATGTCACAAGCTCACAAGAGTCCAACTGCCATTACGCTGACACATTAGATGCTAGTATTAAAACTTGCTGCTCACCTGGCTGCCCATTCTTCATTACATGATCCACTTTAAATCTTACCTTCAGTGAGGCTTTCAGCACAGCAATTCCCAAAAATGGACATAACTGGTAGACCAATGGACCAGTGCGTCCTAAATGCTAAAGGAGAACTGCAGCGGTGGGATCAGCCAGCTCTTATCGTGGCTGCTGTTCAGATACATCAGTAAAAGTGGTTTTTAGCCTTGTTTGGCAGTTACTGATCTAAACTGACACCATGCTCACTCTTAGCTATAACTCAATATTTATCAGAGAGATTCTAAATTTTAAGAAAGAGTATATTTAGCATCTTTAAACTGTCTACATGAAATACTGTGACCGCCTGTATAAAAAGGATCCGAGTGTCACAGCTGTGTGAGGATGCAGTTATGAGCCATTCAAGTACTCACCATGGCAGGCAGCTGGCACAGGAGGAGTGAGTGACAAGAGAAATATAATAACAATCCAAAAATACAACTGCACAGAGTCAAATAAACAATCTCTTTAATGAAACAAACTCAGGCAGTTTCATTTTCCAAAGGGGAGAGCACTGGGAAAAAAGGAAGAAATGCTGCTGTCCTTTAGGCAGACCTGGACTGTAGAAGATGAGCAGTGAGAGAAAAATGACTCAAACTTGAAGGACTCCATAACATATTTACAGTATTTCCTCTGAGCTGCATAGTTTTCTCCTTCTGTGATGTACAGGGACACTACGAGTGTGTGTTAGAGCAAACGGTCCTCGTTTAGCCGCTGCTTAAGTCCAGCCCGTGTAGCGTCTGTGACGAGCATTATTTGGCAGGTTTGGCCTCGGTGGGGTTTTCCCCAGTGTCCAGAGTTTTGAGGAGGCGGAAGAGGCCGGCGGCCTCGCGGATGCGGCTGAACTCGATGCAGAAAGCCTGAACCTCGATGAAGAGGTCCTGAACATTGATAATCTTGTTCCGGATGAGCGACTGCAGGAAGACACAGACCAGACGGACCAGACGATTCTGGAAGAAAGAAAGTGTGATTAATACCTAATAACACCACAAATTTGTCCTCCAATTTACTGGAAAACACACTGAACCAGTTCAGAAGATTCTCATCCAGTGTGGAGTGGGCTGTGCGGTACAGCCCTGTCAACAAGTCTGAGCTACAGTCTGTGTGCTCTAGTCATTATACTGTTTTATTAGTCTATTATTTAGCACTTATTATTCGGGGGGTGTGTGTGTTCATGTTTGTGCTGCACACGTACAGTTTGTGGATACACACCGCTAATCAAGCTTGCTATTGTTAGCTGATTAGCACTCCACCCTCACAACAAAACATACCAGCTTTCTGCTCCAAAACTTCAGGAGTTCTTTGGCCTTTTATGGAGTTTTTCCAAGGATCATGATTAAATATGAACAAGCATCACTATATCGAGTGTTGTACTCTACCTGCATGTATTTGTCTTTGATTTGCTCACAGGTGGAGATGCAGTTAGAGATGTAGAGGTGGATAAACTCAGGAGGCAAATCCACAGCTGTGGTCAACCTGAGGAAAAAACAAAACGAAACAAAAGAAGAGTGACATTTCCAATTTTGACAATGAAACCTTTAACACCTCTTACAATAGACCCAGTTTAGTCAGTCAGCTGCAGTCCTAGCATAGGTGAGTTTAGTTTAGAGACTAGTACTGGGTTTACTGACGAGAGTCCATTTTACTGTAGTCACAAAAAGTGCAGATTAAAAAGTAACCAGTGACACAAACCCTACAAAACCTTAAAAATCTTTGAAGACAGGATTAAAAAAAAAAAAAAAACACCAAACAAACAAAACACCAAAACTTTTATTTTTTGTTTGACTTTTCAAAACTCAGCACACTGATTAAGAGCATCAGTGTTGCGATCATCCTCCTGGCTTTGGTTGTTTCTTTTTTCAATCACACATTTAACCTTTTTCTGTAAGCAGCTCCACGGCTCCGTGTCCCCACCTGTTGACGACCTCCATGGAGTGCAGCGACATGTCCATGTTGACCAGCACTGAGAAATATTCTGTGATCTGGCTGCTCTGCATCAGCTTCAGCAGCATCTCGATGGCAACCAGCGGGTTGTTCTCAACCAGGTCAGGTAGCTTCACCGGGGACAGACCGATGTGGTAAACCAGCTTCGGGTCCTTCTCCAGCTCAGCCAGCAGCTGCAGTGACAGAGCACACAGGGAGTTACTGACAAGTAAAGATTTACACGCTGGATTTCAAATACACTGAAGGAGGAAAAAACTAAAAATGAAAAACATATTATCTCTGATAATGTCATGATGTTAAAAGCTCAAACCGTTACTGGCTCCACATCTGGAAACAAAGATTTTATGCTTTCTTTTGTAATCCCTCCCTTCATAATTCAGGGTCAAGGGGGTGCTGGAGCTTATCCCAGCTGTCCTGTGGTGAGAAGCGACGTATGCTCTGGACAGATTGCTAGTATGTCACAGAGCTAATCCTCTGTAACAACAGACTGTATAATGAATCTCTCTGGGTCTGGGAGTGATGGTCAGACAAAAGATGTTAAGTTTTGATGTAGTTAATTATCATCTTGTATAAAGATGCATACCGTCTCCCAGTGTCTGGAGAAACAGAAATAAACTCCCACTATCAATCAGCTGTAAACTATCATTTTTATCCTCTGATTAATCCGCCTTATTCCATTTTATTCCTTTTAATTTCACAATTTGAATCTTTTAAAACTATGTTTCAATCTCGTCTTAATATATTTGTCTTGTGCTTTTCTCCTTTTTGTGAAGTTGCAACTTAAACCCTGAAATTCCTCTCTGGGTTTATCTAGTTGCAGTCCAAAAGCAGCTGGTGGCAGCACCATAGTTTCAGTTTAAATGGAATTTCAGTGCCTGACTTTAAGAGAAGCATTATGTGGCTAACCCACCTGTGATTGCTGCTGTGCAGACAGCGGGCTCTTGAAGGCCTTGGACATGATGCGTTTGATCTCCACGCCGGTGCTGTTCTTCACACACATGGAGCGATCCCACTGGATGCTGTGATCTGGCTCGGTGGGGTTCAGCCACGCCAGCTCGTCCTCACACACGTGGAGAGGAGGCGGCGGCCGGATGAACTCAGGGCGGAAGTGACCTGACAATTAAACAACGATATTGAAACACTTGTGATAATCCTGGTCTGTTTCAGACGTAGCCTTATTCATGGGTGGCGGTCTTCTCTAGTAACCATGTGTGCCAGCTTTAAAAGGTGTCCTCATGTTCAAAAAGTCAAGCATTGTGTCTCAGGATATGAACAGCAATGAATTGTAATAATGGGACAACACGACAGAGAGCTGAAGCTCTGATGCACACACCAGTGAGACTTTCAGGTTCTTGTGTGACCATGCTGCTTCATTTGACTTATGGATGAACATGAAGGAGACATATAGTTCACTTTCCTGTGTGCTGGACAGCTGGAAACCCACAAAACTGCCAGCAAAGCAAAACGTTCACTTGTTTTTCATCTATGATCTCCTCATTCACACAGCTCCTGTTTTGTAAGCTAGAAGTGAATAACCAGCCCAACTTTGTTTTAGTGATGAGAAACATGATGATAAGACATACTCTTTTCATTTTGCAAATTGCGCACACGCACACACACACAATAATCCCTGACTCAGGGTCTTTGTGTCACATCAAATCATTCTGAAAGAGATGGAACACAATGACCTGCTGTGCTGACCCCTACCCCCCAAAAACGAGGTCAATCCTAAAATCCCTTTTAACGTTCTTTGTTTTCTGCATAACAAAAGCCTTTTTTGAAAAACGAACAAACAAATCATCAATAACACTAACTTTCCAGTGGAGGGCGCGGGCCTGTGACCAGAGACTCAATGATCTGGTTGGCCACAGAGCTGTCGAATCCTGAGTTGGATGAGTCTGGGTCTGGATCGTTGAGAATGCTTGGGAAACTGGCCTTGCTCTGAGTGGGCAACTCTGACTGACGCTCTAAACAACAAAGAGACAGAAACAGTGAATTAAAACATAAGAGAAACAAAGTGTACAGATTAGGATGTACACTGTTTTATATTTGGTCCAGTACTGGACACTAAAGAAAAAATTGTCTTTTAAAACAACCCAGTCTAAACAAGTGACAGTTTTGACCAGTCTCACCTGGTCTTTCAGTCAGTAGATAGTTTATGGGTGAGTGGGTACTGACCTGCCAACGCTAGCTGCAACCCACTGATGTCTACAGACTGGGGCATGTTGCCGACATCCATGCAGGACACCTGTCTGGGTGTCTTTTTGAAGAGATCCCTGGGAGGTGCCAACATCAGCTGGGACAGGAAGAACTTCTCAGGTTGGGTGATGGGAGGGAGGAAGCCTGGACACCAAACAGAGAAGACTTTATACACTTCATACTCTGACGCCCTCATTCATCATGTTACACAGTCACACTGAGACTGCTAGTGTTACTGGGTGTTTTCCAATAAGATCTGAGGGCAAATGTTTAACTGAACCAAAGAAGTTTGTCTGAAGTGAGAAACAGTTTATTCACAGACAAGAGACAACATTACATAAGGCTGCAGTCCTTCAAAGCACTGTGCGCCACATAGACACATCACTCATTTGTGTCTAGTTTGTAAGATGCCAAAAATCTTGAAAGGTCATCACTGTTACAACCTGAAGACTCACTCTTAAAAAACAAAAATAAAAACCAACAAACCAATATTTGAAAACCTCAAATATTGAGTTTAATGTCAGAGAAAACCTCAACTTTGTATCAAAGTTTATTCACTGCTGCTACTTTGTATCTGAGTAATGTTGTGCTCGTTTAAGGCCTGGCTGACTTCTTACTTGGTGAAATAATCAAAGTCAGGAAAAAGCGTTTTCACACGGAGACCTACCGGAAAGCACCTTCTCCTGCTCCTCTCCGGCAGGTGCGGGGTTCAGCAGGTGCGCGAAAACAGCGGCGAAAGGGTTAGCGGCCAGTGGCTCGGTGCGGTACATCTCCCACAGAAGGTAGAGGGCGATGAGCCGCTGCGGGGAGCTGGGCAGTAGGTCCGGTTGCTGCAGGAGCATGACCAACACCGAGCCCACCCTGAAGTGCTCCGCTTTCCCGAAGTAATGATGGAAGTGAGTGGAGAGGCTCTCGAAGGAGTTGGTGCAAGCCTCTTCCGAGATGATGCTCAGCAGGTTGGACAGTTCCTTCGGAGCAAGTGTCATGGTTTCCTCACCTGAATCTTTTCTGCTTGGGCGGAACCGTTATAAGCCTATTTTGTTTTTCTTTAAATAGCTAATGTAGCAAATACAGCATCCCCGCAACGAACCGGGTGTGTTTAATTCATATTTGAAGAGGAAATCTGAAAAGCTACAGAATGAAAATAATCAAACGAGTTGTTAGCAAAAAGTTAGCTTAACTAGCATTGCGGCGCTAACTGACATAAAGCGGCATTTTCATAGCCATACCAAATATTCCGTCTCACAAACTCAACTCCGGCCGGTGCGGAGACTGCATAACAGTCTTACAAAAACGAACAAAACATTAACCGATAGAAACATCCAAGTCTGTCCAGGTGTTTTCACGACTGTTGAGAGTCGGTGACCGATGTATTAGCAGTTTAAATTCACCACAGTACGTCGGTCATACCGAGGTGCATTATGGGTGATGTAGTTTCGTTTCACTTCCCCCTTAAAATAAACTCACTAATATACTTCATATAATCGTTTAAGTAATCTATAGTAATGCAGCAATTTTAGAGTCGAAAAGCACGAGGCATCATCCAATAAAAGTCACTTTTAAAAGGTACAACTAACCATAAAATAGCAGTTTGACTAGCTAAAGCGCTTCTTCCTTTACCCATCAGTCCTTGCGTTATCATTTCCGGCGTTTTGTCCTGTCAAAATAAAATTACCATTGTCGATAGACTCAAACGTGTTCTTTCATTGCGTTTAAAAAAAAACAAAAAACAACCTTTAAGCGGGTTAGTGAATTTTTTAAAAATATTCTCAATTCTTTTGAGCATACGTATTTAACTATCATTTCTTATCTTCATCTTTAAACAAAAAAACTTCACTTTTCTGTACGCAGTTTCTACCGCCCAGTCTCTGATAAATACACGGCAGTAGCACATGCTTATTTTTAAGACATTTATTTAGTATTTTCACTTATATTTTAACAAAAGAATATTGTGCTTTCAGTCATGTTCACTTTGGAAAGGAGAAAGCTTCTCCTGAGGCCTGTTGTTTCAGGAAGATCCTGAAGAATGAGATGGGAGAAATAAAATGAACGCGATGATCTAAAGAGAAACTCCTATAAGAAACTCTAAGGTGAAGAGTGCAATTCAGCAGGGGCGCGTCCAGAATTTTTTCATAGGGGTGGCCATATGGGAGCCACTAAAAATATTTGGGTGGCACAGGTGTTCCACCAACCTTCTGTCTGTGTGTGTGAGTGCGCCTGGAGGTGTAGGGGTGCAGTGGAGGGGAGGGGAGGGGAGGGGGTGACAATGGGAAATCGTGAGGGACATACAAAGTGACACAATATGAATGACAAAAATTGTATATGCTGGAATAAATAAGTTCATGTTTTAACTGATTGTAGGGTGTCTCCATTCTCTTGTGCTCACATTTATTGAAATTATTACCAACATAGGAGAGCCTTGCCACTTGGGGACAGTAATTTTTTTGGGAGTGGTGAAATTTAACTTCAAATATTTTGTGAATCTCAACCCAGAATTGTCCTGTTTAGAAGTTAATGACTGCATTGAGGGCAATGAAAAAGATTCCTTTTTTTTTTTTTTTTTTTTTTTTTTTTAAGTTTTTGGG
>VUQG01019016.1:0-10342 GCA_015106755.1 Etia nguti
GATTGTCTTTCCCTTTTCACGGTCTTTCTCTCTGAATCGAGGAGGGGGCCTAAGGGTACATCTTTCACCATCTTACAATGCTGTGATTGCAGCCATTCCCCAACTCTCTGTGAATGGTACTCATGGCCATTGATCAGTGGGTTTTGGTCAGTGGTTGTTGATCAATGGTCATGAGAATTTGCATAATTAAGATTAAGGAACTGACCTCCCAGCCCATTGTTCCTTCAGTGGGCTGGTTTCAGTCATTATGCAAATGTACTGTTTATAAGATTGGGGAAACCTGCAGTCAGCTGAGACTGAAGAAGTCACTTGGATGAGTGACGAAATGTTTCTCCCACAAAACGCTACGTCCAGATGAACAGAATCAACTTTTGGAGAAGTCTTTACTTGTTGATTTTTTAAAGTCTACAGTGTCAGAAAAAGTCAGTTTTTGTTCTTATACAGACAAATACTGTTCCAGTTTGTTTTTGTTAAGAACAGAAAAATTGGAAACCAAAACACAACAGCAATAACCAAAACTCCTGGCCAAGTTGCCCACGATTTCCATAGGCTGTGATCACACTAAGTGTAATGTGGGACTGTTCAAAGTAATACTACAGTGACACAAGACGCCAGTGGGAGACAGAAACCATCAGAGACAGCAGCATACTGATGTCTAACACATGCTGACCATGACCAGCTGGAGGTTATTTATAACCCCACATATGAACCGTCCTGTGGCTGCAGGAGCAGATAAACTGTGAAGGAAGCACAACAGCTGCCACAACAATGGCTCTGCCCGATGTGAAACTCGGTCACACGGAGACACGGACGGCGAATAAACTGTCATACCACTTACAAGCAAATCAGAGATAAACTATTTAAAAATCATTTAGTGTTAACAGATTGACGACAAAGCGGAGTGGTAGATGTCCCGGAGCTGGTAGGCTAACATTAGCGTTAGCGGTGAGACAAGTTGGACTAGTCAGAGGTTAAACTGGCCACTAATCTAGGACACAGTTCCCCTTTACGATTGTTTTCCCACTAAAGATTAAATCACATATTTAAGAGAGCGACACAAAACTCAGTAATAGGGCTGTTTGTCCTAGCACTCTGTGTTAGCATTGTGTAAGCGGCTCCAGTAGCCGCGAATAAAAGCTGCTCTGCGTGGGCCGCTGTGAACCCAAACGCTCGTAAACATTCAAGACGAGTATCCAGTGTTAATATCTGGAGAAGTACTGCAGAAATAATTTAAATCAACCAACTGTTAACACCGGCTAGCCAGGCCTTTGTGCTCTCACCTGTTGTCACGGACGCCATGTTCACAACGACTGTGTGGTGACGTCAACCGCATGCGGAAAGGTGCCCAACTTCCGGCGGAGCCGGAAACATTTCGGTCGAAGAGTTTTCAGTCTGGGACGCTAGAGAGCGACGAAGACCGGAAAATCACACAAAACACTGCCAAAGCACTGCCTGCGTCAGGTGATGTTCACTTTAATTATTTATAGGACAATCAGAAATGCACGAAATTAAAAAAAAAAAAATCAAACCTAGAGTATTACTTGAGCATATTACAGGACTTAAAAAAAAAACCCATTCCTGTTTTTATGTTGCATTGCTGTGAAAAAGTGTGTGCCCCCTTCCTGATTTCTTTTTTTTTTTGTATATTTTTCAGACTTACATGTTTTAGATCATCAAACAAATTCTACCATTAGCCGAAGACGTGAATGGTTGTCTGTTTCTCTCTGTTAGCCTGTGTCATTTCCCATTAACCACATTTCTGGAAAGCTGAGTCTATTCTCACAGCCACACCCAGGCCTGATTTCTGCCAGACTGGTTGAATCAAGAAATCACTTAAATAGAACCTTTTTCACTGTCTGACAAAGTGAAAAAGGATAAATGACCTCAGAAAGCAACACGTCATGCCACGCTCAAAAGAACATCAAGAACATCTTTGACATTTATCTGTCTGGAAAAAGTTACCAGAGTGGTGAAACTTCACAGGACTGGCCAGCCTACTAAAACCACTGCATGAGCGCACCGACACATTCAGGTGGTTACATAAGACCCAGAGTAACATCTAAAGTACTGAAGGCATCACTTGCCTCAGTTAATGTCAGAGTTCATGATTCAACAATGAGAAAGAGACTGGGTAAAAATGGCATCCATGGGAGAGTTATAAGGAGAAAACCACTGTTGACCCAGGCTCATCGTGCATTTTTCAAAAAATATCTGGATGATCCCCAAGACTTTTGTCAAAATATTCTGTAGCGTGATGAGACAAAGGCAGAACTACTTGGAAGGTTTGAGTCCCATTACATATAGCATAAAACTAACACAGCATTCCGTAAAAAGAAGCCAGCAGTCAAACATGGTGGTGGTAGTTTGATGGTCTCGGGCTGCTTTGCTGCTTCAGCTCTGTACCAGAAAATCCTGAAGGAGAATTTCGGGCCATCAGTTAATGCCCTGAAGCTCAAGCATACTTAGGTTATTTAGCAAAACACCAGCAAATCCACCTCTGAATGGCTCAAAAATAACAAAATTAAGGTTTTGGAATGACCTTGTCAAAGTCTGGACTTAAATCTTATTGAGATGCTTTTGCAGGACCTTAAACAAGGCTGTTCATGCTTGAAAACCCTCAATTGTGGCTGATTTAAAGCAATTCTCCAAAGAAGGGTGAGACAAAACTCCTTCACAGTGATGTGAACGACTCATTGCCAGTTATCACAAACGCTTCATTGCAGTTCTTGCTGTCAAGGGGTGGCACAACCACTTATTAGGTTTAGGGGGCAGTTATTTTTTTTCACACAGGTTCAGGTAGGTTTGGATAGTTTTTTTCCCTTGATGAATTTAAAAATTTAACCATAAAGAAAGAATCTGAAAGAAACTTCAGTGTCTGCACAGCACAGATAAGTAACGGAGACCATTTACACACAGTTAATATGCACATTAATGAAAAACATTAATAAATAAGCACTTTTATGAGTCTTCTTTTTATAATCAATTTATTATACTCTTACAAGTCACTGGGTATGAGGAAAACCACAAGTTAAAAGTCTTGGGGTTGTTTTAAATTCTGATTTGAGCTTCCAACCTCACATTAATTTCATCAATAAGACATCTCAGGAATATATCCAAGATACAACCCTTCCTGACATATTTTGACTCTAAAAAACTTGTTCTTGCATTCATGTCTAGTAGAACTGCTGTGCTCTTTTTTCTGGACATCCCAAAAAGATTATCCAAAACTCTCTCTAACAAGGTTATTAACTAAAAAAAATAAAATAAAAATAACAGGGAGCACATCAGTTCAGTTTTAGCAGAGCTACACTGGCTTCCAGTATCTCACAGCACATCTTATCGACTTTGGACTGACTCTTACATACATGTATATAAAATCCTAAATGGTCTTGGACCTTCTTATATGTCTGAAAATTTGCTACTCTACGTCCCTACTGGCTCTTCAATCCTTCATTCCCAAATTGCTAGCAATCCAATACTCCTCACAGAGAAGAACCCCTTTGAACCTCTATATGTGACACTGGGATGTTCAAATAAACTGAATTTTGAGACTTGCCAGTGAATCTTTTGCATATTGCTTTTCATAAATACATTGCACTCTTCTATCTGCATCGTTCTGTAAATTACAGGAATTTAAACACAGAGTAAACTGAGCATTACAGCATGTTATTTCATCAATGTAAGCAAAATGTTATCTGGTTGGAGATTGTTAAACGTAAGGATTTTTTGTGACAGTAGACATCAGATTGGTTTAACATAACAAGATAGTACAGCAGATAATACTTAATGTCCAAAGAACTCTGATGGATATTTTTTATTATTATTATTATTTTTTTTACATTTTGTGGAATGTATGAAAATAATCATCAGGATAAAATATAAAGAAAAGAAACTGCAGTTCAGAAAAATGATACATACATGCACTTTTCAGGTTCTTGCTCAACTTCTGCAGTCTCGACTCAAGTAAATCTTTTAAGTAGCTCAAAAAGAGCAAAACAAGTGTAAAAAAACAAGAGAAGTGCACCTCAAGATATGTTATTTATGTAATTCTTCATAAACTGGAAAAATGTAAGGCATTTAGCCAGACCATCATTAAAGGAGACAGCTCACCCAGCTCTCATAGTCTAGAAAATGAGGAGAAAAAAAACCCCATAATGTAAACCTTTTAAGATGGCAAAGCCAGAGGTGGAATAACGGACACAGGAGCTCACAGAGCAGAGACCGCAAAAGTGACACGGAAAATATGTCATACACTTTTGTACTCCTCCAAGATTAAAAAAAAAGAAAAGAAAATAAGGCTGTAAAAATAAGTAAACAGTACATTTTTTTGATGTACAGAATAAATTAGGGTGAAGTAAATGCACTAAAAAACAGACCAGTTGATAATTTGATATCAGAGCACCTTCATGAGCACATTATCTAATAATCCATGTATCTTTAATTACATCTTTCATTGCATTTTTTCATGCCCTTCACTTCTGTACCTATATTTATTATATATTCCAAAAGTGTAACCTTTACTCACAGAAAAAATATGAAGGTTCAAAAGGTTTAAAAAAAAAAGAAAGAAAGAAAGAAAGAAAGAAAAATATATTGATAAAAGCAGTGGCTTTCTATAACTTTAATCTGTATGTATCATCAATATATGAATAAAAAATTATAGATTTTTTGATAAATTCTCTATGAAGTTTGTCTCACACTAGATGTTACTTTAAACAATAAGGATAATGTTTAATACTGTAAGAAAACGTGTTAATTAAAGCAATACATCATCACACTTGACATATAGTAGCAGTCAGTTTGATCACTGTGTAATTTGCTACATTATGTTCATCCAAGAGGATAATAATATTGCATTTCATAACAGATGATATGAAACTGGAGCTCATATGGGAATTGTGGAAAAATAGAAATACATAGAAACATTCACCTCATCATAGAAAAATAAGACAGCTCTTTTTTTGTTTTCAGTTACGGTAATGCTATCATAGCCATCGCACAGCTGGATATTTCTTCTCGTCCTTCTGTGTCACGTTTTCCAATTTATGAGCAACCCATTTGATATTGTAACCTCACAATTATCAAAGGAAAATTAAAAACGATTTCAATTAAATCCAAAGCAAACAAATTTCATTAAAGAATGAGTCTAATATGTTGTGTGATGATCAGAGATGTAAGTGTGGAGTGCAGGTACAGTACAAGGGCCCTCTGAGATCTATTTTTCACACTTGGAGATGGAACAGGCAGTTGATATTAAACTATTACTGAGTATTCAGAGCTTCAGCTGCATCGAATTCACTGTTATCAGCTTTCGTTCAGAATACAACATCCTGATGAGACAGCCAGCGTTTTCATTTGTCTGGACCTTCGGTGACGGCAATGTTTAACTTTTTCACCGCTCAACGGTCTCATCGTTATAGTCTAGTATAAGTAGCACCACAAAAATCTATATACATGAGAACTCTTGAATATGTTTTATGCTTATTCTGACACCAGAACATATTCTCATCACATTTGCATTTGGAGAGAGATCAAAAAGGCATCTCCAACATCTGTACAAACACAGATCCTTATACAACATTTAAAAAACGAAACAAAAAAACATGAGGTCTGCCCATTTTCTGACCACCCAGAGCCACATTTTAGCAAAGATTTATACCATTAATCCAGCAATTTCTTTTCTTTTTGGAATAAACATGTTTATTAGTTGAAAAATAGAGCTTCTCATCCAGCAAATGCAATAACAACATTTGTTTTTTTGGGTTTTTTTAAAAATCTCAGACAGGCAACATGTATTGTTGAGTATACCAGTGGATCAGCTTTAACATGATGACACCCATCAATCGAGGCTAACACTGCAGTTATCCTTCAAACACTTTTTATCGGAAATGCGAACGCCACTGAGTGGCATGTTTACACTGGGTGTGAAATACTTTGTCCTTAAAAATCAAACAGTTTAGTCGTTATGTTTTCATCTGAACACTTACACTTTTAATATGCGCATTGACATTCAATCACTTTTTCTCCCCTCGTTTTCTGCTAAGGAGCAAGTGGCATTAAGGTGTCAGTAGCTTTGGGACAGACCTCACAGAGGAAAACACAAACAAAACAAAGGCATTACCACAACCTTCTAACATCATCATCATTATAAACATACATTTAATGTAACTCGGATAGTGCTTTATATCGTTTATAAAACATAAATACACATTGACAGAGGCAGTGACATCGTGCTTCATGTTGAGGGACAGGGCAGTACTCTATAATATATATATATATATGTTTGTTCATTTAGAAAAATATTGATTTTACTATTTTATCTTGTTCTTCATTGACAAAAATATCCCATTTAGATCTACAGACATTCATACTTTACAATCATAGTATATATAGTTTTATATATATACATGTTACCTTTATCTATGTAGATGGGTATGGACTTAAATTTTTTTTTTCCTCGTAGTGCACAGCATGCCTCCAAAGTTGCCAAATGAAAAAAATACAATAAGATAATGAAACAATAAGTACAATGCAGATATAATAAGAACATTTGTGAAGAAATCTCCCATTTAAAACGACAAAACATACAAAAATAATAATAAACGGTAACAGTACAGGAGAAAGCGGAGGTCAATGCAAAACAATTAAACACACAAACAAATATAAACATTAAAATATATAACGGTTCTTACTCAAACATACAGGGAAAAAAAAAATTACAAATTCACAGGCAAAGGAAAGGACGCTTTACTCCAAAACAACAGCCCACACATTCTCCCCTTTCGTTTCCAGGTCTTGCTTTTGTGCTCACTGGCCCCATCAACCTCAATAAAGAAAGAAATAAACGGGCCAGGTGCCTCAGAGTGGACGCACTCGCAATAAACGCACCTCCGCCTCATCCCCGCTAGAGATCAGAGGAGGTACAGAGACCACTGAGCCCAATGTTTAGAGGTTGTCTGAATCACTATCCCCAAAAAAGAAAAAGAAAAAAAAAAAAAAAGTCTCTCCTCTAAATAAAGGCATCGGTTCACATCTGAATGAGTGTGAGCAAAACTCTGAGCTGGTGCGCTGCAGCAAACATCTTCAGTTGTTGAAAGCGATGGCGTGAATATACGCATGTAGGCCCAGGGCGGTGAGGCTCTGTGGTATGGAGGTGTTTTTACTGAGGTCACCCTTCCACACAGTTGGCAAGAGAAGATTTTTTCTGTGTGTGTTTTGTTTGTTTTTTTTTTATTCTTTTTTTCTGTTGTTGTTTTGTTTTTTTTTTGCATGTGTGTTCATCAATTATGCGTCTGTGTGCGTGTTCAGAGTATTTAGCTGCTGTTCACTGTAAGGATTTGAGCAACGTGCTCCACGAAAAGACTCTTCCGTTTGGTTGGGCTTGCGTCCATGTCCTTGTATGACAGGGTGCAAAGGGGGGCATGTTAGTTGAGCCGGCTTTCACTCAAGGTCCCAAGGGCTGGAGGGTGTCTTCGGGCTCTCGGGGGTCGAAGACTTCAGAGAGAAGGAGAAAGAGACAGAAGAGGAGAAAACAGAGATGGGTAGAGATGGGTCGCACAGCAGCTAGGCAGACGTCAGAAGATTTTTTTTGTTTGTTTTTTTTGTTAAAAAAAAAAAGAAGAAAAAACGAGAGAAGGAAAAAAGCACAAGATTTAGTGGCGGGCTGTGACACTCAGATCCTTAACTTGCCAAGTCCAAACAGCAAATGAAGAAGCAGAGGGAAGTCGAGCAGATGAACAGTTAGAGGTGAGTAAGAGATCAGCAGCCTGTCTCTCACAAGAAGAGACCCTGAACAGAGCGTCCTTCGTCCCTATTTCAGATTTGCACAAATACATTCAGCGAGAGGAAGAAAAGCATGGAAAAGGATGGGAGCACTGGAAGAGGGGCAACCGACAGAGGGAACAAGTTAGGGGCGCTTGTGCTTGTCGGAGTGTAACGTGATTGTGTTGTTTATTACTCAATCAGAGTACAAGCATAAGAGAATTCACTGTGAATTAATCTGTTAAGCCACAGAACTTAAGATTGGCAACATGGACTCGGTTTTCGTAACCCAGTTTTTATTCACCCATAATGTCCAGTTGCGAGTGTAATAGAAAACCAAAATATAGTGAATGTTAAAGGTTAGACCTAATGTGCAACTATTTGTATGGCTCTTAATTAGGATACATTTCAGAATGTGTAAACTTGTAATCCAATCAGATGTAAACCATTGGTTGTTTTTGTTGTTATTTTTTTTTCTCAATCGGTGAGGCTGATCAGTACTGTGCGTGCACTTCAGCCTCTACTTCCAGCGAGAATAATGTGCGTGCGTGTTAACATGTGTATGTGTGTGTCTGTCGGTCAGTCAGAGCGCCAGCAGAGAAGGCGAGTTCAGAGAATCGGACGACTGCTCGCTACTGCTGTTCCGCTGGTTGGCACTGACCCCGCAGGCTCCCTCTGGGTAGGTGAACACAAATGAAGATGTGTATGAGGTGTTGTAGCTGCCAATGGCCGCATCGTCATGGTTAACACCACCACCACCACTGTCGTTGACCATAAGGCATGGCCCACCAGGTGCCGGCTCACTTGAGCCATAAAAAGAACTAGAAAACTCTACCTCCTGCATTATTCCAGGCTGAGGCTGCTGCTGGACTTGCTGCTGCTGTTGAACTGGAGGCTGGGACTGTGTGGAGGCGGGATGGGCTGTGTAGGCAGGAGGCAGATAGAAAGAGTCTTCCTTCACAGTCAAGCCCACAATGGAGACAGGAGGTTGTAAGGCCTGGGGAGGCAGCTGGGACTGCACTGGAGGCAGCTGTGCTGAGCCCTGCTGAGGCTGGTCCTGGTATGGGATCTTACAGCTTGCCTGGTGAGCCACCAGCACAAACTCCAAGCGCTCTTTCTCCTTCTGTAGTTCTGAGATCTCTGCCTCCAGCTCTGCCTTTGCTTCCTCCAGTAGGTCTGTCTCCTGTGGGTTGGTACAGAGGATGAAAAAAAAAATGGGGAAGAAGGAGACGGGAACAAGGCAAAGGTGGGTGAAATGGGAAGAAGATGTGCAGCAGATAAAAGAAAGGAGCGTTAGGTATGCCAATCATCTTTGTGTTTATTCCAGTAGAAATACCTCCCTCCCTTCCCTACAGCCGTATATGCAAGGTGGCTTATAGAAGAGCATGTTAATTAGGCCTTAACTACCATAAGTACAATAGTCTCTTTTGAGGACTGTAATTGTCTTCGCTGCAGCTAAACACCCATTACCATAATCCTCTCTCTTGTACACACATGCAAGCATTTATTACCCCACCACATGATGCTATGGGAGGTAACATAAAATATGCAATTATCATCATCATTCACTCTGAAAGCAAGAACAGGGCCAGGCTCACCGACTGCAGTCTGTCTGTAAGTTCTCGTCTGCGATTTCGGCATTTGGCAGCAGCCAGCTTGTTCCTCTCTCGACGAACACGTCTCTTTTCCTCTTCCTCGGGTGTTAGCTAAGATAAGGAAGAACACAGATTAGCTTAAAAAACACTGGCTATTTAAAAAAAAAAAAAAATTTTAATTGACTAATTTAGCTTAAAAACAACAAATAAAGCTACATTTAGTCACAGCTGACAGATAAAAGTTGGTTGTGCCCGAACAGTGAACTAGCCTTCTGCCGTTTAGTAGGTTTGTGCAAATGAGAAAATACCAAAGCAAACACCAAATACACCAATTAATTACCCACCCACCCATTAGTGTTAGCACACACCACTGCTTAATATTACAGACACAGCGCTATTACCTTTACTGGCTTCCTCGTAAACAATATACCTGCAGTGCATGTGTAACATGCAAGGGTCAACAGACAAACCATTCAAGCACGCAAACTTACTAACACACCAACATCTCCATCTTCACTCACAGACTCTTCTCGTGTACGGCGAGTTCGGGCTCTGGACTGACGGACAGGGCCAGCTGCTGGCCCCGGAGTGTCTGAACTTGGTGGGGTGAATCCAGACCCCGAAGAATAACTCGGGCCTGGCATGTCAAACGGATCAACCAGTGAAGCTGGTTGGGTCATGGTCGTGGTCCCAGTGGAGCCACTCTGTCCAGAAGCCTGGGATGAGATGAGGGTTGGCTGTACCATCCACTGCAGGTCCTGACTGGTGGTGATGGCAGTGACGGTTGGCACGAATGAACCGGGCATCTCACCTCCGCCACTTGTCCCTGGCCCGCTGCCCACAATGCTCAAGCCAGCACTTGCTGACACACACTCCTGAGGAGGAGATGTTGACAATTAAGTTTTATGGACCAGAGCTCAGATCAGGTAGAGCAGCGAAGAAATACAGACAGATACAAAAAAACAAAAAAAAAAAAAAAAAAACAA